>JANRGW010016095.1:359-19509 GCA_024733675.1 Psilopsiagon aymara
GGAGGTGATCCTGCCCCTCCACTCTGCTCTCGTGAGACCTCACTTGGAGTATTGTGTGCAGTTCTGGTGTCCTCAACGTAAAATGGACATGGAACTGTTGGAACAAGTCCAGAGGAGGGACACAAGGATGATCATGGGACTGGAGCACCTCCCGTATGAAGATAGGATGAGAAAGTCGGGGTTGTTCAGCCTGGAGAAGAGAAGGCTGTGTGGAGACCTCATAGCAGCCTTCCAGTATCTGAAAGGGGCCTATAGCAATGCTGCAGAGGGACTCTTCATTACTGACTGTAGTGACAGGACAAGGAGGAATGGGTTCAAACTTAAACAGGGGAAGTTTAGATTGAATATGAGGAAAAAAATCTTTACTTTGAGGGTGGTGAGGCACTATAATAGGTTGCCTAGGACACTGTGGGTGCTCCATCACTGGACATAGCCTTGGGTGATATGGTTTAGTGGGAGGAAAAGAGGAAAAGAGGAGCAGGGAAGGAGAGCTTTTCTGAAGAGGTGTTAAAAAAAATTATATGAATTGGGACTGACCTACTGAAGTAAAATATTTTTAATAATTTTATTGAAAATAATGTAAAATAGGACCTTTCACATACATATTTTTTTTTTTAATTACATAGCACAGTAACATTTAAACTTCCCTTATGCATCTCATCAAGCATTTTTAACTGAGCTAAGAACTCAAACAGAAATTTTCAAATGCATATTAAATTTTATACAGCTTATACTGTTCTCTGTAAACTATCATAGCTTTTTATCTACGGATGAAAAATGAACTTGAAAAATTTCACAGTTAAAATGGAAATGCAACATATTAAAATAAAATCATTATATATAAATTTTAATTTAAAGGTGAAATTCACACATTGGGTTAAAATCATATGCCTATGGCATGTTTCATTAAAGTATAAAATTATATTCATTGAGCCATCAGAGCATTTCATTTTCTAGAGAGAATTTTACATTGATTTTCCATTTTCTTCCATTCTGAATTAACTTTTAGCCTGCGAGTTAGCACTAAAATAGAGGTTGCAAGCAAAACTATGATACCTGAAAATGAAAATTCTAATTTTGTTTCTGTAATAGATCATAAAAGGCAGTAACTTCCTTTAAACTTCTCTACTTTTAAAAGGAGACATTAAGCAATTTTCACTTTTTTAGTCTTTCTATTTATTGTCCACCACATAATGTTTAAAATAGTGTAGGATCAAGAAACAAATATTTACCATGTATTGTATTAATGCAGTATGTTAGTGGAGTAATTAGTAGTACAGTGCAGTAATTCAGGGCAGCAATGAAGCTGCTGCAGTAATCTGAAGTTTAAGTCTTCCACACAATCTGCTTTGACTAGGGCACTTTAGAGGGAGGGACAAGGGAGACGTGAATAGTGAAAGGGAAAGTGGAATCAGCTCGTAAAAAAGTGAAAAAATAGAACAACATGAAAATTGGATGGTTAACTACTTTATAGTCTTGATTATTCATCTTCTAAATGGTTCTTCATATTTAAGAAATGATTAATCTTCACAGTGGATGCTTTACTACAAAATTGATGAAAATTCTCTTGTCTTACACCAGTGTTCAAGGTGCAGTAAGACTGTAGAAGATAGTGCTACACCAGTCAGTGTTTAGAATCTCAGTAAAGTTTATTTGGGTAATTCCTAGGTTTAGAAGTTTTTAATGTAGATTACTGTACCCTTAAGTGTCCTAGGTGCTAAATAGGTTGCTGTATCTTCCTCACCACCGCTACCCCATTTGTGTAATCCCTTTAAGTGGTAACCGCTAAGATATCTGGATATCTAGCAATTTTGTTGTCAGAGTTTGGAAATTTTGGATAAATATTTTCATAATGAACATGAAGCGCACACAAAGGAGAATGGAATAGATCTGTACACAGGTGGTGAGTTCAGTGCATTCAGGCTGTGGTTGTGCTGTAGATCAACTCCTAGGAGAAATGCAATGAATTAGACTTAAGCCCAAAATGAACTGGAGGTATCATTCATGATTTCTTTGGCATATCTGCACATGAGCATCAAATGTCAGAAGTCCAGAGTATATAGGACTCCTGTTTCTGTCATTAGAAATTGCACCTGCTACAGGTAAAAACCGTACATATTTAGGTACAGTCGGATAAGCAATCTACTGCTTTTTTCACATGATACTGTATTCCTGAAGATGTCGTTCAAGGACATCTGTATGTGAAATCTTGAAATAATGGCATTAACATTATGATATTTTTCTCCATTTCCATTAGCTAAGTGGTAGGGAATATAATGCAAGAAAGACTCAGGAGACATGAAAAGCTGTTTCAGAGTTCGAATTACTTTGTGCTATACCCAAGGAAAGAAGTTTATAAGGTTAGAAAAGGTCCAAGATTCTATGTTTAATACTCCGTATAGTTACCTGTAGAAATACGACTTGAGCCCATGTTCTATGTAGAAATATGGTGGTTTAGTCGTCAGCATTTTAAATACATTCTATACTTGGTTTTGTAGTTTATAAAATGCAGATAAGACAAGCTGGACAATTTCTTTACATAACTGCTATTGCATAACTAAAACAAAGACATGAAATTGTGGGTTGTCAGTGTTTAAAAAGATATCCTTTGAGCAGCTATATAGCTCGATGCTGCCATATTTTAGAAGATTTCCCATCTTGAAATTTGTCATATCTGAACTATTTGTCATGAGAGAAATGGGCATACCAAAGTTTAAACTTATTTTGTGAGAAAGTAGAAATCTAAGCCAGATGAGTTGAGACCTTAAAGTTTCTATTTTTCTTTGTGGACTATCATAATGTGTACAACTGCACTGTTTGCTGACATGAATCCACCCTCTGAGACTTCTGAAGAGGGAAATCCAGTTTCAGTACTTACTGTCATATGTATGGTACAACTGTTAATCTTTTCCTCACTGCTTTCCACATTGGCATGTGCAAAATAATGCCCAGTTTGCCAAGAATTAAAGAATGCATTTATTGTGTCCTGGTTATGCCATTTTTGGGGGGTTATTTTTATGTATGTGCATGCATATGAGCCCAACACATAGTTTAGTGATGGCATGTTTGGACCAAATACATTTCAATTTCTAGTCCTTTACAGTGTATTCAGAAACTACCACTGAGTAAATCAACATACAAAAACCCAGTTGAAAGTAAAATTCTTCTCTTGTGGTGTAAAGATTCTCCAAACATCCTGAGTCCCTTGCTTTCTTAGTGGTATTTAATAGCCTCTGCAAAATGATGCAAATAGTTACAAAAATCTTTGCTTGTTTTACATGTGTTCAACAAGACACTCTTTTAACTATTTTCAATTCAAACTTAGATCTTTTGAACTCTCTTTCTTGTGTTCATAAATTGTGCTTTTTGAGGATGAAAAGAAACACAGAACCCAAACCAGTCTTCATTCTTCAATACGTTGTTGTGACGATTTCTGAAAATAACGAAATCCCTAATGTATTTAAATGGATTCCAGCACCTAAGATCATGTATTCAAGCTCATTCCCATTTTACTTAGTGGTTGGAAGAGTAGCTAGGTCTATCTTGTGATTCAGTAGGAGTTATTTTATACTGATGCTCAGAGAAGGCCAAAAGAAGCTTATAGCTATACTCCTACAGTCATATTTAGGTCAAAATAGCATGTTTGCAATGTCACACAACTGACAAGATAGCATTACTGCTATTCCAATATAGCCCTATCTTGTCAAGGTACAGTTCTTGAGTCCATGACTTCCACTGCGGGTAGAATTGCTGATGCACTTCTGTTAATGGAGGTTGTTGATGATTTCTGGTATTAAGGGTTAAAAAAAAGAAAAAAAATAAAAAATAGTATTTTGTGGCAACAGATGTGTTGTGCTTCTGCAAATATTTCTCAGAACAATTAACAACATTTATAGGTTACATTATGATGATACACAAGGAAATTTACATTTGATAGATTAATGGTTGAGATAAAAAGCCTCTATATATTTAGAAGAAAGTATGGCTCTTACACCAGATATGTAAGAATATTTATCATCACATCCTGTATTGATCCTATAAATTGACTTTCTTAGTTGTATGCTGTTTTCTTCTGAATCTCGTTCAGATCTCATGTGTGATAATGATTAATTTTAATTACAAAAAAAGGTCAGTAGTATTTTGCTACGTTGGTATTTATGTCTTGTGTAAGGGTTTAATTGATTATTCATTGATTTTTACATAACAAGTTAGCAGGTGCTGAAAAATCCTGTGACCGTGTGCTTTCTTCTTGTATTAACTTCCCTTAGAAGTAGCTCCTTTAATCTTCACTGTCTTCATCAGCATTATTTACTTGTAGCCAACACAAGTCATCTTCTTCTGTATAGTTTTTAAATACATCTAATCTAGCCATTTTGTTTCAAAAATAAGGCCACAAGGTTTACTGCTTGACTGGATTAACTGCTTTTATCATAAAGCCATAAAGATATCATAAGAACTTTTACAGAAATAGTTCAGCTGTGGGCTTAGGAGTGAAGTGGGAGCCAACTGCCTTTCATATTACACTTTACAAATACAATCTTCAAGCTAAAAAGAGGACCAACTGAAGAACCAACTGCAGAACAGTGACTGTATTTCATTTTTTGTACCTAAATCTCTGTAGTTAAAACAGAAAATTAGCCTGGCATGCTTAATTTAATAATGCAATATATTTCCTATAATCAAAATATTTCTGTTTTGCCTATGTGATCTAAAACCAGAAAATGACAGTATTTCATGGATAAAAATTGCTTTTCCATATTAAAGCTATGAACATAACTAAGTTAGAATTTGAGAACTAATGGAGATACTTTCAGAATTGGGAGATAAACTTGTCGATCTTGATAATGTGTTATTTTTAGAAGGATTATTTTGTCTGCTACTTTTTTTTTTTTTTTTTAGTTGTTGTCTCTATTTTGTCTGTTCCCCGAATGTAATACCGAATTTAATGTAGATTTTAAAATCTGAAGTGGCAGGCAAAATATATTGGCAATATGTCAGTTTTTCCACTGCTGATTAAAACTTCTCAGAATGTGTGTGGGTTAATATATGTCCTGTACTGCTTGGGTGCTTATGAAATTAAGATCTGAGCATATATATTGGATTTTAGTGTGTTTTCAATAGCATGTAGTGGGTGACTCTTTTTTTCCTTTTAAATGCTCTATCACTGAAAAGAATGATTGAATTAAAATTTCTCAAAAAAGTCAGCTGCTTAAAAAAAATGTCATAGTACCTGTTTTAAAAAGATTGCTCATTTTTCAGCTGGAAGATATAATAGTATTCTGTAGGATTTTTATTTTTAATATTTTTTTTATAGGCAACGCATAAACACTGCTGTTTCTTTACACAGAAAATACGCCAGAGAAGAGTCAGCTGTTCAGCTGTTTTACAGCAGGCACATCTATGATTCTTTTCATTTTCCAGGTTCCAGAAATGTGGAACACAACTAAGTGGGGCATGAAAACAAGAACTTTTGGGCTTTTTTTTTTTTTTTTTTTTTTTTTTTTCCCTCTTAAATTTGTTTATGCAGGATTAAAAAAAATAAGCTAGAAGTTCTACTTCTTTCTTTTGTCATGTGTACAAATTGGTCTCAATGCTTCTTTTTGTTTTCCTCAAAAGGTCTGCACTGTGAGCTTCATAGATAGCCGGTACTCTAATTGGTATATACTTCCATGATAAAATTTGTCAAATGAAATGAAATATTTTAGAATGTTTTGCCTTATATATTTTTTTTTTGTTGTTTTTTTTTTTTTTTTTTTTTTTTTAACTAGTGAAAAAGGCCATAGATTTTAAATCTAGAGGATTTAAATTGTTTCCAGGGAAAGACAACAGCAACAAGTTTTCTATCTGTGAGTGTACTCCTTTTTTGTTACTTTTTTTCTAGTGCAAGAATGAAGTTTGTGCTGTCTGTGTTGTTTGTGTGTTTTCAAGATTGTTTATGCATTTCTGATAATATAACTGACTTAAATCTCTGTCTCCAATCTGCATGGTTAATTCTTAAATATGGTTCTACTCTAAAAGCAGGCTTTCTATAAATCTGGCATTTCACACTTTATTTGTAGGATTTGCAAATAAATATCCAGGCTCCCATATGCCCACTGAAATCTTAGCTGTGAATAGGAAATACATTATTTTGATTGAAAATTAGTACTAGCAGCAAAAGGCTATAAAACCAAAAGCCTATCTTCATTTGTAAATGTGCACCCACATAGTTTTTTCAAGAGACACACAAGGCAATTTCCCCCCCCCCCTTTTTTTTTAATTCATTAACTTTGACATTTTGAACTGATTAACAAGCTCTAGGTTTAAAAATTCTGGAGATGCTTAGTGCCTTTGACTTCAATTACAGAAAATAGAAACTTGGAAGTGCTTGGCATCTTAGAGGACCGTGCCCTGATTAACTCATAAGGAGGAGTCAGGTAATTTTCTAACATAAAATAAACAGGTCTGACTCTGAATACGTTAAAGAGGATATCTTGTTTGAAAAAACCTGCCATTTTTATAGAGTTCCTTTTTGGATTAGAACCGCATTTTAAATATTTATGAATAATTGGATAAAATTAATATGGACTAAAAGTTTAGCCTATGTGTGCTTAAATTACATTTCATTATTCTTCACAGGAGTGAAAATAGATGCTTTCAAAGCTACTTAGGTTGGACATATTTGTCCTAATTTTTTGTTTAAAGTGTCAGTGGTAAATTCAGTTACCAGAACTTAGAAGGGCACATTGTCATAACTCTTAATGTTTTGGGGTTTTTTGAGTTTTAGATTTTAAACTTCCAATATAGGCATATTTTGTTATATAGAGGTGTCTCAAGCAGCAAGACCCTTTAACATCTGACAAGCCAGAAAAGTAAAGCAAAACACACTTCTGTTCAGTTTTTATAATGTAGCATATTGCCAGATTCACCTTTTCTGTAAACTGCATCACCTAAATGGTCCATCTGCAATTTAATAGTAACAGATGAGATTAGTACAATGGCTGATAAAACAGAATGTTTATCTAAAGATTTATTTTGCACAAAATGTTAAACATTCCACTATACGAAAAATAATAACTATATATTTAAAGTGAATTACCAGACACTCGTGATATCTAAAATTGCTTGCTATGACATCAGTGATGAAATTCGGAATATATTTTTTGAAAGTCTTTGTACAATTTCACATTATGGTATTCTATGTAAAGATGAGAGCATCTGCATCTTGCTTTGTTGGTTATGCAGAGCAGATTACATATATGACACAATAATAACTGAAGGTGAAAGCCTTGAGGATTTACACCTTTAGTGTCATTATCAGGTCATAAACAGATGTCTAAGATTTTATATTGTAATCTAGCTAGACTTTGGCTAGCTAGTCACTCTGGTATCTAGTTAAATTGAGGCAGTATTTCCTGAAAAGCCTCTGTATTTAGCTGTTGCCTTCAGATAAAATTCCCAGCATGGTTTCAGATTATCTGTACTTGAATTACAATGACATAGAATCATACAGTCATAGAATAGTTAGGGTTGGAAAGGACCTTAAGATCATTTAGTTCCAATCCCCCTGCCATTGCCAGGTACACCTCCCACTAAACCATATCACCCAAGGCTATGTTCAACCTGGCCTTGAACACTGCCAGCGATGGAGCATTCACAACTTCCCTGGGCAACCGATTCCAGTGCCTCACTGCCGTTACATTAAATAATTTCTTCCTCATATCTGTAGATTCTACATTAACAGTAACACCAACTGTTATCATCACATTCATTTTTATCATGGCATAACTATGAATATACCTAAACTGTAACAAGAACTATGTTGATGGGGTTTTTATTTTTATTTATTTATTTTTTTTACTTTCTTGTGAAGCTTTTTTTTTTTTCCTTATGGTTAGATGTCTAACATTGAAAAGCAAGAATTATCCCATGATATCTGTACCTCTAATTCTTGTTCAGACTTGAATTGCTAAAAAAAAAAATAATTTTAAAAATGTAAAATTCCAATTACTGATTTTTTTAAAAACTTGACTAAAATCAGAGGAAGCTTTCTGTCTCTGTAGCTTTCTAAATTAATCAGACTTTCATGCAAACAAGAAAAAATAAATGTTTTCAAAAAAACTAAGATTTGTTTACAGGCAAAATGAGATAGCTCAGAACACTACCAACCCCGTTATTTTATCTGACTGGTTTTGATGATTTTTGCTTTATATTTGTTCGGAATACTGCCTGAAAATTCAGAGTCATTCTACAGCATGAAACAAAATCATTTTTGTTTTCCTGTGTGAGAAGTGGTGGTGAACCCTCCAAGCCAATAATTAATCAATCTTGTATTTTAGATTTCATTTTTCTTTGTTTAGTAGTGACTTTGGTGGATTTCACGTATTTTTGCAATCCTTTCCAAAGACTGAGTGATGGTTCATCAGAACAACTTTCAGAAAATTCAAAAGCTGCCCTCCAAAATTCTCAAAACCACATGCAATTTGGCTATCAAAAGTAATGAAACAACTCAATTGACAAAAAGAAAAAAAAATGCCACATCTGTAAGATAAATCTGGAATATAAGAGCTGGTTTAATTGTTGAAAATATTATGACCTTTAGATGATAATTGGTTTGTTTTTTGTTTTGGAGATTTTTTTCCCTTTTTTTCATTGCAGTATGCTTAGAACATTTTGTCATCATCATCCCCTTTATTTCCAATTTCCTCTTTTATTTTTTTTTACTGATAGAATCCTGCTTTCATATTGAACGCAGTAGAAAAATAAGTTAGTTATTTTAAAAAGGTATTTTTCTGCAGACACTTGGCAACACTTTTTTAAAAAAAGTACTTTTTAGCCAGTTATCTTTTCTGTACACATCTCCAGACTTCCAGAGTCCATTTAGTTCGAAGTTGACTTAGACTTCCCCTGTATACAGAAATTAAGTACTCCTTCATTGAAATCTCTTGAAAGAGTGGAGCTCTGAGTTAAACTATTCATGAACACATCCATATGGGTGATCATGCATAAACTCTTCAGTCTACAAGAGCCCATGAGTGGTCATCTAGCCATAAGAATTTCATAATAGTATTTTGACAGTGAGCTCATTTCAATAAGTTGAAGCATATACACCCATGAGAATACTGAACAATAATGACAAAAATTGCATTCTCAAAATTTTGGTGAAATATTTTAACTCTACAAAGGGTAGAATTCTGTATCCTGTCCTATCCTCAGTGCTTTTCTACTAGTTAGCTCTGCTTAACAGGAAAGTTTGCTTGGTCTTGCCCCCATGTAACATACTAATTATGTTCAAATAACTGGTAGCTGGTGTAGATACTTGACAGCTTTCTGAGAAATATATAAAACCTTCTGGTATTACCCATTCACTGTGCTTTCTATAGCTTGGATATTTAAATATGTAGAATATTAATTATAGTATGGTTAAATGTGGCATATCACAACATGGACTCAAGTTGATGAGGAGACTCAAATCCAACTTTATTAAAATCAAGCCCTGTTTATCCCCCTGTTCTGTACTTCCCCAACCTGCACAAGCATGCCATTTTCAATCTCATTGGCCCCTGTAAAAACCTCCAGGTAAATAGTTCAATCACAATGCTGAACGCATGTTGTCCAGACAGCAACAGTGTCACGAGGCTGTCTCAGACCCTCTTACAACCCCCACATCATCTGGCTCCAACTGAGACTCCTGCCACAATATCCTGGCCTATTCCCCCAAGGCTTGTTTTTCGATCTTTCTTGTCCTTCAACATTCCAACTTATTGCCACAGCGCTTGTTCAGCATCAAGGCCTCAGAGCTCATTCCCAAACTGTTTCTCATCAAATCTTATCACCTTCACTCCCCAGAGTTAAAGACTGCTGATGAAGTAAACATCAATATATATTGTTTCTTAACAAAGTGGGGATTTAATAGGATTCATCTTCCTATTTTATTTTATTTTATTTTATTTTAAAGTATTTTCCTAAGATCTTAAAGGCACATCTTCTTTGAAAATGTTGAAAAAGTATAGTTTCAGAAATAATCTCAGACTTTTTTGGACATTTTAAATTTAAGCACATTGTTTTGCTCAAGCACAGGGATAATAAAGGTATACATGAGCACTGACTACAGTGCTCTATGTATGTTTGTTTAAGTGGAGTTTTGTCCCATGATCAAATATTACTCTTTTCCTTATAAAAGCTTTTGACAGATTAAAGTGCTTTTCCCTGGGTCATATTTGTAAATTCGCATACCTCTACACAGCCAATTTTATCAAATTCCCTTGTCTGATGGATCGTTTTGAAAAGTAAAACTTTATTCTATCTATATAATATTACTACCATGAATAGTTCAGCTGACACCAACAGACAGTGAATAGATCAATAACGTTAAGTACTTAATGACAACCAGGTTGGAAAAGATCTTTAAAATCATCCAGTCCAACCTTTACCCTAGGACTGCCAAGACCACCACTAGACCATGTCAATAAGGGCTTCATCTACGTGTTTTTTTGAACACTTCCAGGGATGGTGATTCCACGACTTCCTTGGGCAGCCTGCTCCAATACCTGATCACCCTCTCAGTGAAGAAATTTTTCCTAATATCCAAACTAAACCTCCCCTGGTGCAGCTTTAGGCCATTACCCCTTGTTCTATCACTTGTTACCTGGGAGAAGAGACTGACCCCCACCTCACTACAACCTCGTTTCAGATAGTTGCAGAGAACAATCAAGTCTCCCTGAGCCTTCTCTTCTCCAGACTAGACAACCCCTGTTCCCTCAACTGTTCCCCATAAGGCTTGTGCTCCAGACCCTTTATCAGCTTTGTTGCCCTTCTCTGGTCCTAATCCAGCACCTTAATGTCTGTCTTGTAGTGAGGGGCCCAGAACTGAACACAGGATTTGAGGTGAAGCCTCACCAGTGCTGGGTACAAGGGGATGATCACTTCCCTGGCCCTGCTGGCTGTGCTATTTCTGACAGGCCAGAATGCCATTGGTTTTCTTGGCTGCCTGGGTATAAGCTGGCTCATGTTCACTGTCCATCAATCAGCACCCCCAGGTCTTTTTCTGACAAGCAGCTTTCCAGCCACTCTTCCCCAAGCCTGTGGTGTTGCATGGGGTGGTTTTGTCCCAAGTGCAGGACCCAACACTTTGCCATGTTGAACCACAACTGGCCACAGCCCGTTGGTTCAGCCTGTCCTAGATGCAGCTGTGTTAGTTTTTATTCAAGTGTTCAAAAAAAGCCAAAATTTTACACGGCTCTTTTAAAGGACTTACTCCAGGTTCAGGTACAAAATTTTAGATCTTAAGAAGCTCTGATCAATACCTTGTTCTACTCTGTCAGTTGTCTTAATTTTTCTTGTCTTACTGCAATAAGAATGATAAATGTCAGTTGAGGATGATACTGAAAGTGCAACACACTTCACTTGATCCATCTTCCCACTCACAGATATTCTTAGTTATTCAAGTCTCAGCTGTCTCAAACTGGTGTTCCTTAACAGGTTCTGTCTCTTCTTCCCCTCCCTTCCCTCTCTCCTTTTTGTTCCCTACTCTTTAGCCTTTAGTTATTCAGAGTGAATCAGCGTATTCAGTTAAATAACTGAATCAGTTTATTTTGGACAGAAGTAGCGTAGAATATGGTAGAATAAGCAGCATTCTCATTAATTTTAACTGGAAATTTAGAATAATATAAGATTAAAAGGGAAATAATATTCAATTGTTTTAAATAAAAAGGAAGTGGATATTGTACACATTTGGGTTTTGGTTTAGTTTGTTCTTTTTTTTTTTTTCAAACTAGTATAAGTCTCCAAGAAATACAGATATTCTGTAAGAGATGAAGCAAAATCTGTAAATATTCTAGCTCTAAAATCACCAGTCAGGTTTGTGCAAAACTAAATTTAAATTCAGTTTATTTTTATTTTGGAGCATCTCTGTATTATAGTACTTTATTGAGCTTTATTTCTGTTTCCAAGACTAAATCAAAAAAAGAAGTTATTGTTTACCATTTTATGATAAGTTCAAAGGGTGCAAAATTTCATTCTGATGAATTTTGAATGTGTTTGAACTCTCCTCTCTTACACTGACTACAGTTCATGAATAACATTCTAAATTGCAAGTACATTGTGCATCATAAGAGTAAATTCTGATTTTCTAAAGAAAACATGGTAAAGAAAACACAGTGTAACCTGTGCCATATGAGAAAGCGGCAAAGAATGAAAGGATTCAGTGTCAATGATCATGACAAAAAGGAAATAAAATGATATAAGCATTGAATATGATTTAGTCTTTTGTACTGAATATTCAAAGGCCAGGGCAGAAAATATCAATTTTGAAATAAGATGTCAAGAGACTAGTGAGTCATAATGCACAAAGGAATGAGGGACACATTTTAAACGAATGAAAGAACCATGGAAAAGTGGGGCAAAGAAGTGATATTCCTCCATTTGATTTTATTTCTTACTGTGTCTCTGACTAGCATAGTAGATATTCAGAGACCCATGCATGGAATCATACAATAGTTTGGGTTGGAAGAGGCCTTAAAGACCTTCTAGGCAAAGCCTCCTGGACACAGGCAGGCACACCTCCCACTAGACCAGGTTGCTTAAAATCTCATCCAACCTGACCTTGGACACTTAGAGAAATGAGCAGCCACAACTGTCAGGGCAAACTGATTCAGGACCTTGCCACACTCAAAGAGTTTCTTCCTAAAATCTAATTTAAATCTATCCTGTTCCAGTTTAAAGACATTTCCTCATGTCTTATCACTACACACCCCTGTAAAAAGTCCATTCAAATTTCTTGTAGGCCCCTCTAGGTACTGCAAGGTTGATTTAAGTTCTCCTCAGAACCCTCTCCAGGCTGAAGAAGGCCTCTTTCAGCCTGTGTTCACAGGAATGGTGCTCTCTGATCATATTCATGGCCCTTCTCAGAACTTGCTCTAACAGATTCATGGCCTTATGTTGGTGGCCCCAGTGTCGTGGTTTAAGACCAGCAGTTAATCAGCCATGTAGTCGTTAGCTTACTCCCCCCACTTCCTCCCCCAGCTCCTGGAGGGATGGGGAGGAGAATCAAAAGAATGTGACTCCCACAGGTTGAGATAAGAACAATCCAGTAACTAAGGTATAACACAAACCACTCCTGCTACCACCAGTAATAATAATGATAAGGGAAATAACAAGGGAGGAGAATACAACCACTCGCCAGCTGCTGAATGATACCCAGCCTGACCCAGCAGTGGTCTAACCCTTCCAGGTAACTGCACCCAGTTTATATAGTGGGCATGATGTGCTGTGGTATGGAATACTTCTTTGGTTAGTTTGGGTCAGGTGTCCTATCTCTGCTTCCTCCCAGCTTCCCCTCCTCCCTGGCAGAGTATGCAGCCCAGAAAGTCCTTGGTCAGACTAAACACTACTAAGCAGCAGCTAAAAACATCGGTGTTATCAGTGCTGTTCCCAGGCCGAAAGTCAAAAGCACATCACTACACCAGCTACTAAGAAGGAGTAAAGTGACTGCTACTGCCGAACCTAAGACACCCATGTGGGTGTAAAAGACCTTGATGTGATGGATTTCTGAGCTAGACTAGCTGCTATGAGAGCTTTGAGATACCAGGGGAAAGTTCCTGGGAAAGTTTTGAGACCATAGGGGAGTACTGCAGGGAAAGTTCAGCAAGATAAGAAGGAAGAAAGAAGCGAGGAACCAGTATCCAATGAGGGGACAACCCTGAGAAGCAGGCATCCAGTCAAGGCAACCAGTGAGCAAGATATCAACCAATGAAGAAGCAAAAATATCCATGTGGACAGTGACAGCTAACCAACTGTTTTAGCCACTCATACATGGGGGTACTTCGTATAGCCTATATCAAACTGGACCTTCAGGAAATAAACAATTTTGTTTCCAAACCAGAAACGGGGTCTGTGCCTCATTCTCTACACAACCCAGTGCTGAATAAAATACTCCAGGCAGGAGCAGCATGTGTCTGGATAGTGGTAAGATGCCACGTACTTCCAACTGCTGAGGAGTTTAAATATCTGAGTCATTTCAGTGTCTTGAGATAGTACTAGCTATATATTTTACTCTAGCAATTACTGTGTCTTGTAGTGTAGTATCCCAGTTTAAGGACCTAAAGAACACTGCTAATTCTGAGAACTTACTGAAGATAAGTGCCAAGTGAGATTAAACACTTTCAGAAATGAGCTTTCCTGGATAGTTTTGTTGTGGGTTTTTTTGCATAAGTAACTGACCTTCAAGCTACAGATCCCATGAGAAATTTATGTAACATATAGGCTGATGCATCTTTAAAGATGTGACCAAAAACCCCAAAAGATGTTAAGTACTGATATGAGATGGGAGTTGTGTGTAGAGTTGATCAGGTCTGGAGGTTTCAACTGAGATGTGCATTTGTTGTAGGAACAGGTCTATTTGTGCTGAAGAATATTCCTTTTAATTTTTAGTGTAATATAACAGAAATGTAGCATCATAGTAATAAAAGCGGTCTTTAAACAATGACTTTTAACACAAGAGAAGGAAGTATTATTGAACTGTTCCATGCATTGAAAAATTCATACAAAATCAAGTCTATGGTATTATTAGTTTCAACCTAAAGAAGAGATTAGGAAGTTATTGCATTAATTTAATACCTGACTAAATTATAACATAGTTATATGCAGTTTTGTTGATTACAAGAAAAGTAAGGAATAACAGTAATATAAATACTTGAGGTTCATGTAAGTTTTCTGCTTCTGTTGACTGCTGTTGCTGATTTTTTTTTAATTTTCTTATTTTCTTTTAACACCCTGCACCCCCCAACAAATTTATATTTTTCCAGAACAAAACTGCATATCATTCCACTGGTAAATACTGCAGAACTTCAGGAAAGAAATCTTGTAACTGTTCTGGAGGAAAAGAAAGAAAGAAAGGGCAAGAGAAAAAGAACAAGACAGAAATGAAGAGATTCCAAAAGTCTTAATACAAATTACTGTGACAGGGTGATCTTGTTTCTCATCCTGAGAATGTAATCAGAGGATCTTGAGGAAAATCAATGAACAAAATGATGGAATTGTCAGTAAAATGTTCTTGTGTGTATGCAATGGAACCGGAAACATTGTCTGAAAGTGACTGCCTGGGCAGGTGGAAGCATCATCATTATCTCTGCAGAAGAGAGAAAGGTGCTGGATTCTAAGACAGGAAGTTTTGAGGTAGGTATTCAGCAGCTTGCATTTTTTTTTTTTTTCTTTTTTTAATTTCTCCCTTGTGTGTCTGGCTTCCATTCTAGTTAAAACAATTCACTCTGTTCCTCTTTACACTTCAAAACTTCCTTTTCATCCTAAGTCTAGTAGTCAAAAGGCAGTCAGCATGCAAGCTATTCTGAAAGAAGCTGTGGGAAGTTATAAACATAAGCTTTGCGCCTCAGCAAACTCCGTGTATTGCTCCAGTTCTTACATTAGGCATGGTAATTTTGCTAACTGATAAAACACTTATCTTGAGTTCTTGAGTATAATTAGAAGAACATCAAGCTGCAAAACCTGATATTCTGTATTAACCAGTGCTTTGATCAGATTTACATTAAAAAAAAAAATCTGAATTAATGAATACATTGGACTGTACAGTGATAAGATGCTAATTTTTATTACAGATATGTATGTCATTAAACATCTTCTTATCCTCTATTTATATGACTTAAGGGTTTACAGTAACTTAAAATCTGATCTGAAAACAGCAAAATACAAATGTAACAAGTAAAACTTATATCTTGAAAATGTAAAAGAAATAAAATCAATTAATTAATGCAACTGTAAATGGTTCTTTTATTTAAAACTGAAAATAAAGGATAACAGTAACATTTATCTTTCCACAGAGTTAGAAAACTATTTGACAAGTGACAGTATCACAATGGCATTTCATATATGTCTGTAAAACATGAAAATAAACTATTTTGAGCCCATTTTTTTTTGTAAACAACCACAGTAATGTTGCTGTGCTTACTCTAGTGAATTGTACAATGCATTTATAATTTTGTATTCAAGCATAATGAATTTTTATTGATACTATTTTAAGCAATCTATTAGGACACCTTTAAGACCTTTGCTCAGCCCTAATAACTAAAATTTGTGTAACAAAAATGACTATTAGATGTTATTTAATAAAATTTCTCACATGAGCTGATTATGTGCATCAGCTGACCTTGAGTATAATACATGCTAATGAGCTACTGCTAGTTTCTTAAGTTATTGAAATATATATAAAGAGTCAATAATAAATTCAGCTGCTGACATTTTCTGTGTTGACTTACTTTACCAACCTCAGGCGCACTCAAAATTCCCCGACTGAAACAATAGCATACATTAGTGCATGGAGGAATACTTAGAATAAACAGAAATCTGTAATTTAGTATTCTATTATCAAAGATTTCCATTTTAACCAGGATCCTTTATTTGTTTTGGTGCTGAAATGTAATTCACTGTATGACTCTCATGCTGTTTTGCATGAGAAAAACAGACAAAACTATATTTTTGATATCTTGCAACAAAGCCTTATTATATGCCCAGCAAGAAGCCAAAGAAGCTAGTGCTGAGTCCTGCTCTTTGTGGTATCTTGTGTCTTAGGTTATACATGGAGGGGAATGAATATTTGGGAGATAATTGGTTTCACATCAACATTGATCAAAGCTGAGGCTACTGTTGGAGTGAAAAACATTAATTTTGCTGTCTCATGTAAAAACTAGCAATCTAGTTCCCATCAGCATGCAAATTTCAGTAATCCCAGTGCGCTATAATGGTGATTAGGATCCTCTTTTATCACTGAAGAGAAAAATATTATGTCCTGGGTTGTATCTTAACCTTCTAATTAAGATAGTCATCACCTTAAGTCATAACACAGCATTTTGATTGTGGGGGTAGCACGAAATGGAAGCAGCAGGAGGAAAGGCACTGTAAGAACACGTCTTGTAGATCTATCTGCTATGTTTAGTTTAACCTCAGCTTGCATAGCATAGACCCATGAAATACGGATGAAAAATGAATCTGAAATCAGCAACAATTTTTTTGCTAAACTTGTTAGCTCCATACAAGCTAAGTATTAGGGAGGATAACACTTTGCAGTCTAAAATGGTGCTCATTACATTCAGTGTCCTTGCGCAGTCTGTGTATAATTTCTACCCTGCTTGAACTTTTTCCTAATATTATGCTATATTTTTTGGGGGGAAGAAACAAGTGTATAAACAATGGTTACTGTAATTCAGTCTTTACTTAAAATATGTAACATTCTTTTAATGGTAAGATAACGATATACTCAGAGTAGTATGTTATAAATTCAAAGAACATTTTTCCCCCTGCAGAATAACAATCAATAGCCTTACAACAAGCAAGACGCATCTTGTAAAAAGACTAGTTGATTTTAATGTGATCTTACTGTTTGAAGGATGGTGGTGTGGAAACCCTTTATATTTATAAGATATTTGTGTTATAGATGTATGTCTTTACTTGAAATGGAAATAAGAGACCCTATTCATGTTTCTTCAGACAGGAGCCTATTTAAGTGATTTTATCAGAAATCATAAAGTGGAGCTGTCAAAGCAGATTTCTTTGAAGTATCTCTTCAAATCAGAAAAAAAATATTTAATGATTTGTTATTTTTAGCAGAACTTTGAGGCATTTAACCATTAAGTGAAAGACTAACAAAAGAAAATACTTTCTGGAAGAAGTTGGTTATTTCAGCATGACTAGGGCTGCATTGATAATTTCTTAAATCATTGAGTTGAGGGGAAATCATCTCCTTAAATAAATTTCAGCATAAAAAGCTATCCTGTTGAGCCCCAAATAGTCCATTCCACATATTTAACTTTGACATTTTCTGAGTGTAAGGCAGGGTTATCTCAGTTCAGTTTCAAAAAACTTGAAAGCTTGAAGTTTCAAAAAAGCTTGTCACAGAAGTGAGGATACTGGATGTCCTGATGGGCTGTTCTGAGAATAGTGAGAACAAGGCAGGGCACTGAGGTCAGAGAACCCAAATAATGACCTGTAGATTTAGAAGCCTGCAAAATTCACATCAATACTTAGGCCCCAATGCTGTAACATAAATGCCTGAGAAACTCAGGGTGTTGGATTCTGTTCAGTATAGAAATATTTTCACAATTGATTGCCAGTATATTAATTAAATTGTTATGATAATACTAATAAATGAAGTACCTATTACAGTTTAAAGATACTTTTAAATAAGTAATTTTAAAAGTTTATTTTTGCAAACATTACAAATGTTTTGTAAATACGAAAGTCTGGACTATTTTAAAAGAGAATTTAATGATTTACTAGCCTTTTATGGAAGTAAAGGAATATATCTTTAAAAGTCAGTAAAAGAAAGAATTCACAATTTTAAATATTTTTAGGGAATTTTTGGCCACATGCATAAAAGTAGTACAAATGTTAAGTTCAGTAAACTAGAGTGCTGTTGCGTATGTGCTTTTCATGAGCTGAAACTGTTAATAAAGATGTGATATATCATCATGTGTCATGTTGTATCATGATGATACTGAACTAGTGAGAAGTTAACATCTGCATTTAAAATTTAGTGCCATTTCCAGGCAAGTCTTCAGATACAGGTTTCCAGTGAAGTTAGGAAAAAGGGTGGTAACAACATTTTTGAAGTGTAAATGCAACTTCCTTTGCTATCGGCTTCCCAGCACTACTCAGCTACTTCATTTTGCTCATCTCGTCTCTCTACCAGTTTATCTTACTCAATTTGGCAAGAACTGTGTTAACAGTGTCTTGAACCACATCTCATAACTTGCCACTTCTGTGCCTTGCTGCAGCTGTCACTCCTGCATCTCTTTGCTGAGTCTAACCTTCAGCTCCTTCCTCTGGCTGTTGAGCTTGGACTTGTTATTCCCTGCTCCCCTATGCAAAGCTAACTACTCCCCATCTGTCAGTGTATGGGCTGTATTACCTATAAGCTTATGAAAGTACCAGTGATAAATACTATGCAACTATTTGTTGTATTTGTGTATGAAACACAATGAGAAGACTAATTTTTTTCTCTGTGTGTGCGAATAAAATATTTTAGGCCTCACTAAGTTTAGAGCAACTCTCAAAGACATGTTTCTCAAAAACTCTCCACAGAGGGGTTGTCATGGGTTCAGCAGTAGCAGTCATTTTTCTCCTTCTTAGTAGTTGGTGCAGCGCTGTGTTTTTGACTTGTGGC
>JANRGW010016096.1:7942-21003 GCA_024733675.1 Psilopsiagon aymara
AGAAAAAGGGAGGAAAAAAATGGATATAGTAAAACTTTTTAAGGGGAAGCATGAATCGGTTCTTCAGAAAAACAAGGCAGCGGTGCCAACTGGAAATGTTTGCTTTGGGGGTGAGTTAGATGGCTGGCGTCAGCCAGGGCTAAAGACATGCCAGTGGAATGCAATATTGGGGAAGCAGCAGGTCACTCAATCACTGGCAATTTGCCCAGGAGCAACTGGATGCCTTCAGATTTTTTTTATTCTTATGTGTATATGTTGCCTCCCCCCCCCCCCCCCTTTTTTTTTTCCTTTCCCAGGCAAACAGAGCCCCAGCAGTTTTGGGGCCAGGCAGCTGGAGAATGGGATTTCTGAAAGACAAGTTCCTGCAGGAATACCCCCATGGTCTGTGCAGCGGCAACATCTGGCAGAAGAAGCTGTGTTTCGATGGGTGAGGTTGAATCCTGCCTCCATGCATAAGGCAGAAGATGCAGTGCCGGGGCAGTGGGCAGCCCCAGGGAAGGGATAAGGCAGTACCAGTGCCTCTGAAGATACCCTCCAGCAAACAAGCGCAGTTTTTCCTCCAGTAATAAGTACCAAACACTAGAGAAGATACTTCTATTTATATTCTGGGGAAGCAATAGGATTTTCTGTCAAGGTTAACTTGCCTACAGGAGTCGAGAAAGTAGGCAAAAGACAAAAAGAAGTACTTTTCCACATGAAAAATGTCCATTAACACAGGAGGAGGCATTTTTGTCTGTATGTCTGTAGTTTTTCATTGCTGTATTGTTCGTGCTGGGTGCCAGCCTGCACACAGAGACTAAATAACCAGGGAATGGAGGGCATCCCAGCTGGAGAGGCTCTGAGCAAGCTGGTGGCCCAACTCACAGTGACTGCCATTGGTAGGGATAACCCGTTTTTGCTAGGGAGGGAAATCAGCGTTCAGCCAGCAGCTGAAAGTAGCACAGTCACCAGCATATGATGGGCTGGTGTCGACTGTGGCACTTCTCCAGAGATAAAAAGGAGCAATAAAATTGCCCTCATTGTTGCCCTCTCCATCCATATGGGCAAAACCCAATGTATGAGAGGGCGGCGAGCTCTGGTGGAGGCAAAGCCAGGGACCAAGCTGTACCTGTGACTCCAAATCACAGGGCTCGGTACTCTCCAAAAGCATTTTTGCAGTTAAACATAGCATCATGATGCCCATCAGCAGCGCCCATCCATCCTCCACTGCAGCGTCACCACTCCACAGGGCAACGCCATCCAAGGAGACTGCCATTGCAGATGGAGAAGAGGTGGCACAGGCAAATCTGATCAATCCATAAAGAAACTGGAGAGAAACTATAGGGGTAGATCCCAGCCGTGATCTGCAGGTGGAGATCCCTGAGGGAGTCTCCAAAGTTGGGTGATGATGTAAAGATGATTTCAGCTCCATCACTCCTGTCTCTCCATCAACTCCTTTCTTTTTACACTTTCCCCCTGGTTTTGGACCTTTTGCACAGGTGACAACAAAGCAAAATGCATCCAGCATCCCAGCTCTTTGTCATTCTCTTTTTCTATGTCCTTTTTCACCTAAAGAGATTCACCCTTGGAACAAGAGCTTGGCATTAAATCACTGGACAAGGGCTTAAATTAAAATGGACTGCATTCCCAGCTCAGTCACCAGTTTCTTATGTAGTTGCGAGACGGACCCCTTGTCCCAGATCTTTCTACTGTAAAATGGATATGATGACCTTTTCTTTTCCTTGCTGTGCTTTTTGTAGTCTTATGGGCAGAAAGAGACTGTCTCACAAAGTGCATGTACAGTAAATCAGTGAGAATTCTTTCGGTTTATTGCAAAGTATCTCTAACCTTTATTTAATAAAATACCCACATTCCTGACAATGTCTTAGGGAAAAAAACATTTCCCTAACTTCTTTTCTAGATGACTAATCCTTCTAAAAAGGATCACATCCAAATGATCACCCCATACAACTGTACCAGAAGCTGTAATTTTCTATTCAACCATAGCACCTAATCGCCTGCCTTCAAGTACCTCTTTCTTCACTGGAACACCTTCAACATGGTTCAAGGCGAACACTGATGGACAGCGATCACCCTGAAGGGTAAATGTCACAGTCAGCTTTCCCCTAACCCTGTGCTCCAGCACTGCAGCACAAGACAGGGTAGCCAAGGGACATGGGCAGAATGAAGCCCTTCCCTGCTCTGCCTCAGTGCTGCTCTGTAACTCATGGAAATCAGTTTTGCTTCTCATACCTCAGTTTCCCCATCGGGAACATGGAAATAATGATCTTGGCTTCTTTTTAAAGCTCTTTGAGATGAACAGCCCTTTTAAAGAGGTAAGTAGTATTATAAGCAACAGATTCTCACGTCTGCCAAGAACCAAAAGTGATATGAGGGTGATGAAATTCAGGCCACCTCATCAGCAAAGCATGTTGTCCTGGCCTTCAAGACAAGGTTAGGGCTCTTGGAGAGAGCCCATTCCTTTTCGGGACAGAAAGGAGTGGACGCAGACCCAGCACATGCTTTCCTATTCTTAGTCATTTGTATCCATGTATTGCTGCAAATGTATACAGCCCTCAAAAACCCAATCAAAACAAGGGTGTAGCCTAAAGCCATCTGACACAGGAGCTCAACCATGCACTTTGGGCTGATTAAAAGTTGCCAGGTAATTTTCCCATGTCAGTTCAAGCAGGATGGATGCAACAAGCCCTCCACGAGCCTGCAAGCCCCAGCATCTCAGTAAGCCCTATTGCAAGACTGGAAGGTGATTAGAGCAGGCAGAGAGACCTGCCTATGGACCGAAGCAGGATTGTACAGCATCTCCGGAGGACCAGGTGAAACAGGATGGTGACGCATGGTTTGGCTGGGGAAGAAAACTGGAAGGAGGCGAGATGCAGGCACAGCCGAGGGTGGTGAGGACCTCACAGACGAGGCTGGAGGCACGACTGTGAGCTGCTTTGCACGACAGGGCCAAATCCAACCCTGGCACAGCTCCCCTGCGGCCGCCTCCGTGTGTTTGTGTAGGGATCCAGCTCTGTCCACGCTGGGAGGCACCGGCTGCGCGGGGCTGGCATGCCAGCACAGAGGCCCAGACACGAGGACAGCGCCAGATGCCGGGCATGTTTTGTCAGCTGCAGAGGCTGCGGGTTATCACACAGGGCTCTATGTGCACCTGCGTGACCCTGAGCCCCACTGTCAACAGCCGGACACTGCGCTCTGATGCCTTATCGCTGACCGCTCCATTCCTAAGCCGGGGGACAAATCAGCTGCTCCATGGACAACCCCAGGGCTTTACTGCAGCAGGGATTGATGCAAATGCTAACACACCTCATGCTATACAACTCTTTTGATCCATGTGGGATTCAGCAGTGGGTAGCCAGCGCGGCTCCACCACATCCCACAGCTCTGGGTTGCTGCTCATTGAACGCGCAATGCTCCTGGATCAGCCCCTTGAGTCAATGGGGTTCTAAGGGTCTCTTGATGTAGTTAATGAATGTTTGGGGTCCTCCAAGGAGAGGTGAGAGCAAAATAGATTTCTGAGGGAGGAGCTAAAATGGGGAGGATTAACACAAGCTAGGAAGTCACTGGGGTGTGTTTGAGGACACACAAAACACCCAGAGGCAAGCGCTGCAGCAGGCACTGAGTATGAGGGGACTTAAATCTTCTCAGGCATAGGGGATGTCATCTGAAGGGGTCAGGGAGGGAGGCACTGGTGGAGAAAGCTGCAGTCACCTCATTACTCACTCCTGAACCGACCTAAGCACTAGCTCTCTAGGCTTAGAAGAAAAGTCCTGCCATGTCCAGCCGCTCTGCAAGAAACATGTGGTGGGCAATAGGCTTCATGTTCTCTCTCTTCTTTCACTGATGACCCAAAATAAGCACAATCAGACTAATTAAAAGTGCTAGTTAGCATCAGGATGAAACATCCAACATACACTGCAGACTCTTGAGCAATGGAGTTTGATGCCTCGGGACTCAGAAAGATGATTTCCCAGGCATCATGTGCACAGCACAGCCTGCTCTGTGACTTTTCCTCTTTTTCCTCATCAGTGTTTGGTTCTAGCACAAAGATGATTTTTAATGCCAAAGCATTGTGCTTCTTCCCTCTTTATTTCAGGCCGCAGGCTCACCACATTCTGGACTGGTTGCAACCCATCTGGTTTCACTAACACTTCTAATATAATATTTATAACTAGCTAAGGGCTGATCATATGACGGGTGTAATCAATAAGTCATGTGCCAATTGTGGTTATTCTACATCTCAAGCCATTTTTCTGTGTTCTGCTCTCCATAGCCTGCTGGGGTACGTTTATGTGTCGTTGCTGTTGCACCTTTCCTCCTTTGCAGCCTGGCATTACAGAAGGCTGCCTTGAGTCTCAGTAGTTGAGAAAAAAGAAAGAAGAAACATCACTTTGTTTCCACCCAACAAAGGAAATGAGATGTGAGAGTCAACCAAAGGCTCTGCTTGCCAGATACCACTTTGCCATCAACTTTGGCTTTGCTAAAGGGACTTATGCTCAGGAAAGTTGTTCAGTCTAAACAAAATCATCTTCTCAACAATCATCTTCTTCTTCCCACCACCAGAAAGATCACTCAACAGCAACCAAATCCAGATCGGACAGTTTTAGCTCACCTGTAGCCAGCTGTGACAAACTAACTTCATATTCAGTGGGTACAAGTTATTTCCTAGCAGACCATCAAGTGGCAGGGAGGAAAGATCCCCAATATTAAAGGGGGAGTTCCTGTTGCGTGCATATACCTCCTTCTTGTTCTTTCTGCCCTTCTTACCCTACATAGCTAGGATGGGCTAGTGGGAATAATGTCTAGATAGATGCTCAGATACACTAAGAGGGGTTCTGGACCCTCCCAAAAAGTACTTTATAAAATATCTTCAAGCTTTGGTTGAAACAGTCTTTGAGAGAGTATGGGGAAGTAAAACAAGCAACACTTTTAGCTTAATTTAGAGAAGAGTGAATATTCTTGATGTACAACCACTGGAGTGGCACCAGGCTAGGGTCTGACCATGTGTGGCTGTGTGGAGGCAGAAGAAGAGTGAAATCCCCCTTTCCACGGGTGCTTATAGCTGGCCACAGCCTGTAAAAGCAGATGATTTACTGACTCATACTGGCAAGCAGAGAAGGATGACTTCAGGTTTGAGCTTCCCACATCACTTCTACCAGCTCCCCCCAGAGAGCCGACACGTCGGTGGCCAAGATGCCTGCATGCCGCAGAGCCAAGTGGTGCTGCCTTCTCAATAGCATAAAGGAGGGTCCCTCTGTGACACATGGGAACTAAGCAGCAAAACAGAGGCTGTGCATCAGCCCCAGGAGGACAAATTAAACATCTTCTTATGCAGAGGTTTTCAGCAGCGATAACCACTACCTTGTGAGTCAGTTTATTCAGGCTCTGTGCAAACGGATTAACAAGCTCTTCACTGCTTGGATTGCTTCACAGGGAGAAGATCCAAAATCAACTGATGGAAACAAGGATAATTCCTCCTGTGGAGGGAGCAAGATTGTTTGTGGAACCAAAGGATCAAACAATGACTTGGAGCACTGCAAGTAGGCCATGCATGGAGACAAGTACCCAAATGTGATGGTGCAGGCTCACCACATCATCCCATGGTTGGGATCCTGTGCCTACACATTGGTGCAGCTCTGTGGGAAGTCCTGAAATGCTCCAGCACTGCTTCTACTGAGCAGTCACAAATAACACATCCATATCCACCGTGCAAAACACTTTTCTTTGCAGAATTGGGTGTCTCCTTCCCCACACATGTTGCATGGCTTTGTTTCTTGCTCAAATTCTTCTCTCCAAGGAGAAAGATACTATCAGGTTCCTTCAATATGAGCCTTGCCAAACTAGTTTTCTGGTTCATCCAGCTCTCATGGGATTTGGAACTGAAGAGGGTGAATTGGCTTAGCATCAGGAGCAGCAGGCACCTAGAGTTTGTGACAGAAGAGCAAGGCAAATTGTGGAGACCTACCAAGTCTCCACCATCAAGCATGGGAGTCACTCAACTGGCCTTGTTTACTGCTCAGGCTGTATCTCAACCATTTGCCACACAGCACGAATAAACCCAGGGCCTGGCCTGCTCAAGGCATGGAATGTGTGGTCTGCTGAGCTCAACATGGCATACATGGTCAGAGATGGGTAGGACACCAAAGTGCTACATTTGGGTGGGAACAAGCTGTCTCACCAGCACCAGGTACCAAAAGCAGCTTGGTATCCAGTTTTTAAGAAAGAAAACCACTCAAAGACCCTTCATGAATGCAAATGTTTTGCTCTAAAGACAGTCAAACATTTAACATGAGAGGTTTCATACATGTCCTGTTTTCCTCTGGTCTCTCTGATGGTGGGAAGTGAAGCTCAGTGACAGGCATGAGTCAAACCTATTGAGCCAGGACCCTACTAAGGTTTTCTTATGTTCACACGGAGCTTGACACTTCAGAATGCCATTATTCGGGCTTTTCTCCACCTGAAAGAGTGAGTAGACAACAACTGGTCTGAAAATGAAGTTTTCTTCTTCTCTCCCAAAAATTCTAAGTTTTACTTAAAAAGAAAAAGAAAATACGAACAGCTGAAAATAAACTTTCTGCTTTTAGCTGAAAATCTTCAGTAAACATCTGAAATTTCATGCTGAAAACAGACACCTGTTAAAAAGAAAAGTTGCTTAATCCGTAATGGCATTTTCTGTCAGAAAACATTTGAGAGGTAAACATTTTGCAACAGCCCTGGAAGTGCTCTTTTGCCTTGCTCAGTTCAGTGCACATTAACCATTTAAAATATCAGTTGAAACACTGTCATCTGGAACTTCAGCAACAGAGCCTCATAGTAGCCCCATGGCTTTCCTCCCATCCCATTTCCACCTTGATTGTGATCATGCTTAATAGTTATCAAGATACGTACCTCTAGATTTGAAAGTGAGTGAGTTTCGGGGGATCTGAATGTCATTAGGAGCAATCAGTAGCAGGAAAATGGTTGGAAGTCAGGGTGAATGCTAAAATCAAAGGGCCTCAATGCCTTGTTTCTTGGCTCTGCTAAAAGGTGGGTGGAAAGAACAAGAATAAAAATGTCCACATGAAAACTGGACTCAAGTCCACACCACAGTATGCAAGCTCTTGTTTCAGGGTGGCTAAGGTTAGCTTTCCAACCAGCCCAGCCTGGTATCACTAAGAGAAACACTATCAGCTCTTTCTGTTGTGTTAATATCCCATTTATTTTTCAGCAGTGCAATTTCCTGCCTGCTCTTTGAACAGCTATCAAAGGACAAGACACCACACCATGGCAGACATTCTTCTAGTGGTGACATCTGCTAAAGTAGTCAGGCTGTTCCTATACAGCCCACTCAATGCATCCTAAAATATTTTATAAGCCACCAGTGGAACAGAGAATGGTAATATGGGTCCCTGACCTTTATTTGAGCCACCTTGATGTTCAGTACAGATGGGGAATCACACTCCAGCAGCCAGAATTTCTGGGTCTATTCAGCTGAGGGTTTCTGTGCTACCTCCAAACCCAATAAATTTCACTTAACACCATCTGGCACTTCATATCCTTCACTGTTTTTCATCTGAGAGCACTGGCAAATCTGCATATGAAGCTTCATCCAAAAGCCTCTGGAAACCAATGGAAAGATGGTTTTGGATCATGCCTGAAAGTGTGAGACTTGATTTAGAAACACGCTTTCTACAGCTTTGCTGGAAGATGCTCCTCCTTTGAACAACCACCCGACCCGCAGTGAACACTGTCCAAGTAAACATCTGGATACCCAGGAAAAGGTTCTTCTACATTGCATTTAGAGAAGGTAAGAAATACTACTAATAAGCTATTACTCAAACTCTTACGTGTTACCTCCATTGCTAATTTTGCTTTGGGCAGCACCACTGACACCATGAGTATCAGTGTCTTTCACAAACACAGCCAAGTATTGCTGGGGAGTATTCACAGCTAATTTTCGGAGTTATTCATAGGACCTGCAGTCTCTGCGTCACTGCATCTCCTGTTTTCTCTGGCTATATCCCAAAATGTTTCCCATACTAGTGCTGACTTCTGCCTGAATTTTGTGTTCGGCAGCCAGGAAGGAAAAACAAATGTGCCCAAGCATCTGAGAGTTTTCATGTAGGTTCCACTGGAGGTTTGCCTCAACCAGGAGTCCTTCTTACAGTTCTCTGCTCCTCACCATCCTTCTGGGTTGTGATTGTGTCTCCTGAGCATGATTTCTGCTATGCTTGAATCCCAGTCCACATCTGCCCAACCTCATTCCCATTCTGTCTAGTCCTTGTCCTGGATCCTCTCCTATGATACTGCTTTTCCTCATCTGCAACTTAATCCCAGGCTAAACTTTCATTTTCATCTTGAAAGAGTTCCTAGATATATTTTGGCCTTTCATCTCACATCTCTGCACCACTGTATTCTTCAGCTTCACTTCCACTGACCACACTTGCCCTCACTGACTTCTTTTGGGCCTTGCCTGACCCTGACCACCTCACTGAGACCTCTTAACAACCAGACACCTGGTTAAAGGATATAGCTGATTAGCAATGCAATTGACTGTTCAATAGCCAGCATGCTTAGTTGTCTTTTCTCCCAAATACAAACCAAGCCAAGAATCTACGAGGCTGACTGTACAGCAGGCTGGAGGAAGAAAGGAGGCTTGCTCAAACTTACACCCAAGACCATTCAAGAACAACAGTGAAGACTCCAGTTGCATGCATAATGATAAATTAAACAGTTAAAGGCCATTTTATAGCTATGATGTCAATTGCCATGGCACAAAGTGGGTCCAGATGGCTAAATGCTCCTCGCTCAGACCCAAGGGGAAAAAAAGAATGGAAAAACCCAAAGTTGACCACATGAAAATTGTCCATTGGGAATCAACCCTGTCCTAGGTTATCCCCAAAGTGTGCTCAGGCATTGTCGGAGAATATTCACTTGGCCCAGACCAAACCCACCCAACAGAGCATACTTGTGATTTAACAGTATGGACAACAGCTTGTCCTCTGATGTGGTGTGCACTTACATGTGCAGACTGGAGGATGGTCCTAGTTTGGCAGTCTACCTGCCCTCCTGGGAAAGTTTCAATGGTAGGAAACAAGGGCCCGGCTGGTGCGCTGACATAGTACTGCGACAAGTGTCTTCACCAGGCTGATGGGACAGAAATGAATTCAACAGCAATAACAAACCAATCCATCTTCATCCAGCTGAGAGACCATCACTCCTATCAGTAGCCAAGGGAGAAAATGCCAAACCACACACACGGCAACTGAGGATCAACCTCTTCACACTGCCACTATGTCACCCAGGTGGGTGGATGTGTCAAATTCCCACTGCTGAACAGCTCGCACGCAAGAAAGCAGGATACTCAAACACAACCCTGAAGGCAAATTCCCACCCTGAGGCAGCTTCGTATATGTCAGTGGGTCATCAAATTTTGGCCAAAGCTCAGTTCTTCTGCAGCTCCAACATTCTGGGCTTTATAGAGAGACTCTGAACATGTATTACAAGTTGACTGCAGTAATTCAGCCCACCACTGATTTCTCTTTCCCCTTTTCTTTTGTTACCCTATTCACCATGGCCCTGATCAATGTAGAAGCTCACAGTTCAAACTGTCAAAAAGTTGATAATGTCCACAGAGTATTCATTTATGTGCTATGAATCATGTTAGGAAGCCAAGGTGGAGTAATTGCATTTCAGAACTGGCTTGAATTTTGGAAGGGGTCATATTTTATATCACACTAAACCTAGGAAGACATTTACTGACTAGTACTAAACCAAGTCCCTCAGTAAACTGATGTATAGGTTACCAGTCATATCTTTCATATATTAAATAACAGAGTTTTTTCTCTATTTGTAGGATGCTGACAGGCAGTAACCCAAAACTGGAGAATTGTCCAGAAAGGAAGTTGAAAGGGGAAGTTAACAGTCAAAGGATTTCAGAACCCACAGAGTTTATTTAAAGCCTAAATTACATGTTTAATCCTAAATGCTAATAGAATGAACAGAATAAAGTCTATTAAAAAATAAAATACTGGAATAAAGTTCAAAAGGGGATATAGGAAAACCATGCATATAGGTAAGCCGGTGTTATAAAATAATATAAAACTATTTTAAAGCATTCTGAAGAGTAATTTCCTAAAGGTTTGAGAACTAATAATAAAAACTGCTCCAAAACCCTCAAAGCAAGTAGTTTGCCAGCCAGCTGTTCAGACTAATAGACGAGCAATGTATGATAGATGAGCACTCAAGACACATTATCTCATGATAGCAAAGTCAAATAAATACTATAGATGCATCCCACACTACAGCCTTCCCTTACAGGGAGCACATCTGAGGAGATATCTCAAATTGAAGTGTCAGTAGAAAAGAATTTCAAACAAGCTGATAAAGTGAATAAGACAAATCTGCAAGAGCAGATGGTGTTCACCCAATAGCTCTATGGAAATCCAAAGAGGAAGCTGCTGAACAGTTCTGTGGTGCAGAGCCAACCTGCTGTTTAAATCAGCCTACAGCAAAAGAATAGAAGCTGTAAACGTGATGCAAAATGAAATAGCAGTTTCCAGAGACGGCTCATTGAAGAAATAAACACGGACAAGAGTGATTCTGTATAGGGCAAGAAGATAAATATTCAGCAAACAACAAGAGTATCAGATGCATCAGGGAGCAAGATGCAATGGGGAAGTCAAGTATAGGTGGAAGTCATGTTTCACAAATCAAGATCTTGAGGGTGTTACTGAGTTTTGTGGGATGGTGTTCTGAATAACGCAGTTCACTTGGATTCTCAATGTGGGAACCTATAGAATCATAGAATGGTCTGGGTTGGAAAGAACCTTAAGATCATCCAGTGCCAACCCCCTGCCATGGGCAGGGACGCCTCACACGAGACCATGCCACCCAAGACTGTGCTTGAATACTGCCAGGCTGTTCTTGAACAGTTCTTGTGTCTCAATAACTGGTTAAAGCCAGGAGATCAAGCAAGAAGTAGCTGGATGAGGTTCTATGCTGCTAGGACCGCTGGTGCTCAACATATGTTTATTCTAGAAGAGCAGTGTGACAACTTTTTCTGATGATACTCAACCATCTAAAATAGTTCAAAGTAAAGCCATGAGCAAACAAATTCAAAAGGACTTACAGTGCTGAATGATTGCACAATAAAATGGAAACCAGCATTCAGAATAATGTAAGTAATGAGAAAAAAGCAATCGTAGAATCATAGAATCATAAAATAGTTAGGGTTAGAAAGGACCTTAAGATCATCTAGTTCCAACCCTAAGGGTACATCCACAAGAATGAGCACTGAGTGAGCTAACACTGTTGGGAATAAATCCTGGAGCTACTCTGTATGGTTTTCTAAAAATGAAAACTTAGTGCTCTGTGGGGATTAAAAAGGCAAAGAGAAATTAAAAACTAGTAGGAAAATAATTCAGAGCAATAGAAAGAGTTTTTGCACATAGCTCCAGTGCACCAATCTCATATAGGATCGAGCAGAACTACAGTAGGCAATAAAAGGCAGCAAGACACCAGAGATGGGGAACAGTTTCCAGACAAGAAGAGCCACAATAGGGTAAAGCCCTTTCACTTGGGAGAAAAGAAGGCAGAGGGGATCTGAGAGATGTCTATGAAGTCACGAGCTGCATGGAGAAGATGAATAGGAAATAATTGTGCACCATTTCTGAGAACATCAGGGACAGAGAAACAATCAGTGGGTTTAGAACAGGAAGAAAGACAATTCTCTCACAAATGAGACATGGGACTCAAAATATTACAAATGAGTCCAAATGGGCTTAAAAAAGTAATGGTGGCAAGCTCCGCCATAATTACTAAACACCATAGTCACCAAACTCAACCTTTAGTTCAAGAGTTCCCTTAGTTGTTGACTAAGCTGGGATGATATCCCATGGGTAGGACCACTCTGCGCTGTTTCTTACAGTCTTTCTACTGCAAAAGAGTATGACTCTGGACTCCCATGTCTTCATTCACTAATATGCCTCTAAAGCAATGTATCCCAGTGTGAAGTTGAAACCTAACCACCAACAAGCTGCTCCATGAAGTTTTGTGGGAAAATACCAAGTTACCAAATTCATCCCTTCTGATGAATGGTTAATAGTAGAAAATAATAAACTTTAGCAGGTGATAAAACCTCCTTCATGAAGATAAACCTCTCTGGGAACCCTCTACCTTCTCAAACGTTGATTTCTGCATCATCATTGTGACTGCCCACAGGAGATGTGGGCACTTGGCTTACGTTAATGAAGCTCCCAGTGGTAGTACTCTTCCGTCTTCACCTTTAAAAGCTCTTTTACATCTGAAGCATTGACTAGAGAGTTTAAATAAAAGTGTCTTTAATTTTGCTCCTTTTACTGTAACCACTACGAGTCCTTTGGAATTTTTGGGCCCTAGCAAGCTACATTCAACAGCCAGCACTAAAAAATCTGTCAAACAAGTGCTTTGCCCTCCCCCACAGAAGTAAACTTCCATCAAAAATACATAGGTTTGAGCTCAAAAAGATGCTGTTCTATTTAAGGTCTACTGTCCTTTTCCTAGACCAAAAGAATATTAAGTGAAAGACTTTAGCACCTCATCCTTTTTTGTTTCCTTTTCTGCCACAATGTCTCCATAGAGATTTTAGTACTGGTTTTGCCACAGCATTTATCACTATACATACACTGTCACTGAAGACAACTTTTTTCAAGGACGTGTTAGCCTCTTCTCTATTGGCATTTCAGAGCTGGCCAAGAACTTCAGAGTGAACAAAGTGGTGCAGGAACAGGGCAGGATTTGTGGCTGACCAGGAGTATCAACTGATGGGGAGACAAGAGGAACAAGCTTGCTTTGACTGACTAGGGAGAAGCAATGCTGGAGGGAGATAGGTTGAGAAAGGGGACCTGACACTCCAAAGAGAAAATCAGCAAAGGCCAAAGGATGCTCAGTGGGGAAATTAAGCAGAGGGAAGCCCGAGGCTGTTTGCATGGTCCTGTGTATCCTTTCTCTAGATGTAAAGAGTAACTGTTTGACAAGCCTAGAAAACACTGTCTACTTCAGCTCTCACTGCCTTGACTGGTTAAAGGAGCAGAAGTGTGAGC
>JANRGW010016097.1:0-19230 GCA_024733675.1 Psilopsiagon aymara
CTTAAACCATTTTGTTTCCCATCCAGAGTCACTTTTAAAGTCTTATTTGCTCTCCCTTCTCCTTGGGAGCCACTTGGAGTTTCTTTCCATCATTGTGTACATTGATTCATGGTTTCCAAGTCGCAGATGGTGGAAAACTGGCAGAGTTAAACAGAGCGGCACCAATTTGCACCAGTGAAAGATTTGGCCTTGCTGAGTTAAAAACAAAGGCAAGCTTGTCAGCTTTCCAGTCCATCTCCCTGGCACTACAAGATTGTTCTTCATAATGCATTTGCTAGTACTTTCCCCACTTTAATTTTAAATGGCTTAAGCTCCCTGCACTTCCCTTGAGAGATTTCCCAATGACTTGTAGATCTCACCATGATGAAATTCTTTCTAATGTAGGCTTTTTTTCCCCTTTCCTTTTTTTGTCCCTGTCTGTTAGTAGTTATATACCCTTGTACAACTATGCACCAGTCATGTTTGCCGTCCTTACCAGCCCCTGGCAGCCGTGCTTTCACCCGGCTCTCACAGCTTAACTCTTTCACATAAGAATTCTTCCCTGGCAGGGACACCATCTAAATTGCCCTCCTCTGATTTCATTTCATGGCTCAGCTGCCAATAACATGGCGCGTTGGAAACCTTTTGTGCTGAGATCAGTGCACGACTTACTAACTGCTCCAGCTTCTCTGAAAGGTTCGTGGCAATAGGTTTGATCATTTGGAGAAAAAAATGTATGTTGTTGAAGCTAAGAAAGCGCAAGGATGGGATTGAGGATCAGACTTCAGGAGAGGTGTTAATCCTGGGTTTATCATATTGCTCATGCAGCCAATTTCCATGCAGTACTTGAATGCGAAGCAAACACTTTAGTCCTTTCCTAGGTCAAACCTTGTGGGGGAGTCTGCCTCTTCCTAAAATGTCTTTTTGTGTCTTGATCTTCATGACTTTGCCTTCCAGAGCCTGGTTTGGAAGCATCTCCCTGCACCTTCTGCTTTCCTGCCCGCTGCTCTCTCCGCCTGCTGCTCCTCTCACGTGTCCTCCTTTCCTCCTCTCTCCAGGTGATATGCACGCTGGTGGCGGCTTTCTTGCACTTCTTCTTCCTCTCCTCTTTCTGCTGGGTGCTGACCGAGGCTTGGCAGTCCTACATGGCCGTGACAGGCCGGTTACGGAACCGCATCATCCGCAAGCGCTTCTTGTGTCTTGGATGGGGTGAGGATCCTGGGTCTGAGGAGAACTTTTCAGGGGTGTCAAGCAGGGCTGAAATGGTTAAAGATAGCATGAGCAAGAGCATTAAGCCCTGTCACACAATAGAGATGAGTCAAGAGTGGCTGAGTTTTCAAAGGCAGTGCTGGGGGTGGTTTCTTCTGGGTTTAGATCTCCTTCTTGCTTTCTCTGTCTCCTTCCATGTGCAACCTGGAGTGAAGCAAGCTCTGAAATTCTGTCTCCATGGCAGCAGGGCCTTTTGTAGACAAATAAACCAAGACTGGTGCAGATGCTTGTAACTAATTTTTCTCCCTTTTCCATATGTTTAATTTATTACCCTTAAATGATGCATTCTGTAGTCGAAAACAAACACAAACCCATAACCTGGCTTTTCAAAGCAATAACAAGTGTGTGTTTGAAACAAGCAACTGAACAAAAAGTTGCTCAAAAGCAAGCAGATGAAAAGGAGAAAGGGAGAGAGAAAACATTGTTCATCTGAGCTGTATTAGTGTCTCTTTTTACTACTGAAGTCTGGCACTTCACCCCAGGCAAAGTATTTCTGGTGCTTATGAAGAGCCCTGATGTGATTTATTCTGGCACATCAAGAGCAGTCCTCCTTCCAGCACCTGCATCCCTTTAAGTTTGCACTCTTAGCTTTTGCTTATAGCTAGAAAACAAATTGTCTTATTGAAATAATGTTTGTGTGTAGCAGGAGCACAGCTACATACATGCGAAGTATGTGTATGAATATGCGTGTGTTCACAAATGTGATTATACACAAACTGCAACTCAAGGAACATCAGGGATATTGAATGAAGACTAATAGCTTTTCTAGGTAATAAAAAGGTTTTTTTCCTAGTTTGGAATTGCAGGGACAGATGGGTGTGTTAGCCAAGGGAATTTTGGATGAGCAACATTCACATTTGTAGTCTGTACAGATTAAAACCACCCCAACGCTCTACATGTGTAGAAGCATAATTTGCACTGCTAGTAAAATGTACTCATCTCTGAGCTAGGATGCGCTGGCTGATAAATGATGCATAATAACCATTTGAAATAGGTTATGACAAGAAATAAAGAGCACTCTTGCCTATGGAGGCAGCAAGGGAATTTCTGATATTTAGCATCCCGTTGTGGAGATGGGATTAATGGAGTTTCTCAGAGGAAAGAGGCCAAAAAGATGTTTTAAAGAGCATAATCTGAAATAATTAACACAATTCACTTTGTCATGGGATGATTCTCCCCGTTTTCCCCCTTTTGTGCATTAGCATTTCTCTAAGCCCTTGTTCGAGCCATCTTTGCCAAGCTCTCAGCTGCTGTCAGCTGTAGCTCATTGAAGCCACAATGGTTTTCATCAGCAGTGAGGTTTGTTCGCTGTTTTTTTTGTTCTCCTCTTGGGTATGAGATTTTGCCTTTCCACAAAAGAGATTTTAGCAATTAGATTTTATTTTTTCATGTTATTATTTAGAACAGACAGACAAAGTGTTCCCTTGAAACAATTCATTCATCATATTTAGCCCAGTAAAGAAGACATAATTTTGTCAGTCTTTTTACAGCCACAGTTTCCACAGAATCTCAGGCTCTGAGTGGGTCTTCAGTTCATAACACTTATGGTTCTTGGTACTTGTCGGATATCGGAACACAAAGTCTGATTCTTCTCTGACCTGGCAATATAAAACTCTTTGAGACAGGTTTCTAACATATTTATTTGGAATTGTGAATGCAAAATTCACTTCAAAACTCTTCAAAACAGATTTCTAATGTATTTATTTGGAATTGTGAATGTACAATTCACTTTCTGCAGAAAGCCCCTAAAACCTTGCTAGTGACTACACGAGTGACTACCTAGAAGGCTGATACAAACCACCCACAGTGCATGGAACAGACCAGTTAGGAATATCTTTCTTTCAATTAATCAAAAACCGGATTAAAAGTTACTTTTCTTTTTTCAATCTAAACACATCTAACTCTGATTTGACCATTAACAGGTCTCCCAAGGCAGAGGAACACAGCACCCCTCATTACGGTGCTCTCTGGCTTAGCTAACATGGCACAGCTACCACGGCACAGCTATCACCTTCAGTTAATGCTGCTTGTGCAGCTCCATTTTCAGCACAAGCTGGGGCTCCTACCCAGGCTTGGTTCTTTGCCAGTCCCTGTAAGCTGATGAGTTCACAGCCTGAGTCTCTGTTTCTGCATAATTATCACGTCTAAGAGAAGCACTTTGCAAAGAACAAGTTGCTATTTTTGGTGCAGTCTTTGCCAACTTTTCCTCTTTCACAGGGCCTCTTGCATCAAGCTCTACTCCTGAAAAAGTCCTTTCACATGTGGTTCCGTAGTGTGCTTGCAATGGGATGCCATATTGATGGCATCTTAGTGAATGCAGCGCCCAGGATATACCCAGATGAGGTGTGAAGGAGGGTTAGCAAGAGGAGAAAAAAAGGAGGAAGAAGAAAAAAAGAAAGAGAAAAAAAAAGGGGACATCTTTTAAAGCCACTGCCTGTTGGTTTTGGACTCATCAAGCACGAGCTGTACTTGGAAATCTCATGTGGGAGTAGAAATGCTTCCCTTTACGATAACTCTCAAATGCTGTATGTTCCAGCCAACTTGGCCTTCTACTTCCCAGCTGGCTGCAGACCCTCACTATTAATCAATTTGGTGATGATTTGTATTGCTGAGTGACCAACTTTCCAGCAGGGTTATTGTTTGGATGCTGTGTCTGCGCATCGCTTCGATCTACAGCATCTTCTGCAGCCACCCGCCGTGACCTCTATGGTACAAGCATTAGGGGCTTGTCAAGAAGCACTAATCCTAGCTGGCTACTGATCCTGCTAATTCTTAATGGGATTTTCTCATCTTTAACATTGAGACAGCTTAATTCATTATGTCACATGGAGGAAGGCTATAAAAAGCCACATGGAGACCTCCATAGCTGAACAACCAGATGTTACTAGCTGGTGTCCAGGCATTTCTATAAGGAAAGGGGAAAGCTGGGTCGGAGTTAGTGAACCAGAAAAGTACCCAATCTCCTCCGTAGACCCTGAACAGTTTATCTTGGCAGGGATAAGAAGGATCAGAAGACTATTAGCAAGATCTAGTGTCTTTTGCTAGTGATGGTTGTGTCCAGTCATTCTAGGACACAGTGATTTCAAAAGCTTTTAATGAGTTTCAGGCCAATAACCAGCAGATTTTCTTTATGCTCCTTATTCTAATGTTATGGGAGCTTCTAGCAGCAGGATCAGGGCAATAGCTTCACCCCTTTATGTACCTGAAATAACATTCTGTGCTGGCACCATTAGCTCATGATACTCTGAAAAGATAAATTGTACTATGTACATTGTGACATCCCAGCCACGGACCAACTTGCTCATCCTTTGTAACACTTGGAATGATGTATGTTTACTTGAGGGCATCTGATTTCTCTTAGTTTATTCCTCTTTGCTCACAAAAAGGGAGCAGGTCTCTGGCAAGACAAGAACCATCCTGGTTTTCAGTAAGACCTGATGTTCTGATGCTCTGTTCCATTGCTGTTCAGGTGGATTTGCTTTACTATAGATCATGGACCAAAACTTAGGGGACGTCTCTGGGATAAGGGAAGCTCAGTTTCTGTCTTTTTCTCTGTTTCATTTGGGGTGAGATTTAAACCCCATTTATTCATTATACAATATGTTAAGAGTGAACATTGCCCTTAGTCTCCTTGTTAGCTTCCTTGAGTTGGGTTGTGGCTGAACATTCCATCTTCAAGAAACATCTTTATATATTCGTGGCCAGCCTTTGTACCTAAGACTAAATTAAATCTATTTTGTGCATCCACATGTACTGTCAGTCCTCACACAACTGCTGAGACCACAGCAGGATATGAGCTGATTACAGCTGACGGCATTTACTTCATTAGCAGAGGTAACAAGGGTTCATGCTTTTGGATCTGAAGGTCCTGAATTCAGTCTCTGCCAAAGACCCAGGCTGGGACAGATGGTGCTGGAATAACACTGGGAAGAATTGGGTGTATTATGCTGTTGAGTGGGAGAAGAGCTGCACATATGCTTAAATGACCAATTTTCTCTTGTTTCTTTCCTGTAGGGCTCCCTGCCTTGGTTGTTGCCATTTCTGTGGGATTTACTAAAGCCAAGGGGTACGGCACCGTGAACTAGTGAGTAAAGGAGCTCTTCCTTTTCCTTTCTGTGCCACCTTCCATCCTTTTTGTTATAATCCAGTCCTTGTCTCCCAAGATCCAGGGTAGGAATTAAATTCTGCAGTGGGATGATGGGAAAGGAAAGAGCCATCCTCCTTTCCTGCCTTCTCAAGCCATCATCTAGCCAAGCTGGATTGTGTATTCCTTTAAACACCAGTTTACAGGGGCTAGTTAGATTTAACTGCTGTGTCCATGACAGCATTTGAATCTAACTGCATCCTATTTAGAGATTTCTTTATATATACATATATATTTAGGGGAAAATGTGGTATTTTTAAAGTTTCAGATGTTTCAAAGTTAAAAATAGCTTTGGTGTTTATCTATTTCATGCTTTGCTTGATTAGTCTCAGGTTTTCAAAATAGCTCAGCTCTGGTTTAGGCACTGGAATAAGCACGAGGTTTTCAAACCAAGGTTTGGAAAGCAATCTGAATTTGCCTGTTTTCTGAATTCCATAGGTTTTGCCTTTAGGAAGCTTTTCTTTGCATGTAAAAGGAGGAAGTAATGAGGGGTGGAAGTAACAGAGTAAGATGAACTGAGCATCAGTGCAACTGAAAAAGCGTTATTTTTACACTGTGTTGTGAAAAAGATAGCTTAGAAATTAAATGCATAGTGGCAGCCAATGGATAATATTTTATGTAGCAATAAATCAGGCCTGCATGTACAGTGTTTAAGGCAGAGATGTGACAAGCAACAGATGAGGGTTTGAGAAGTCCACTGAGAAAATGGCATGTGCAATCCCTGCTCTTTCTCAATTCCTACCATATTCTGCACACCCACAACCAAATGGTCCAGGGTTTGCATTTTAATTGCAGGAGAGTATTAAACCATAACTGCAGCATTCTCAGCTTTGCAGTCTGGATTACTGCAGTCTAAATCACTGTATGGTACAGCAGGCTCAGGAAGGTGGGGTCTTCAAATGCCTGTCCTGGGATCGGGATGCATTGGATGTACCTGTCCTGACTTGCTTGCCTCAGCCCCGGGTGTCCTGGTGAAGAGGGATCCAGAGCTTGTTGTATGACTCAGAAGAGGGTAACACATGGCCTGGCTCTCAGAAGTGCTGCTGAGATCCCAAATGTCCCGTGGGTCTTTAGCTTTTCTGTGGTTTTGCTGTTTCTGGCATTCCATACAAGTCCATGAGAACAGAATGAAAAAGCATCAGGGGGATGGGGGGAAGGTCCTAAGTATTTCTTCTTCATTTCCTATTTGCAGACTGCTGGGAATTGCTGCAAAAAGCTCTATAGCTCCTTCTCTATTGTTTCTGGGCCATCCCAGAGTTTTGTAGTCAACATTGACCACACAAAAGAATGTGGGCAGGGAAGGGAGGAACGTGCAGGAAAACACACTCCATTTCACTGCCCTGGACCACTGAGTGCCAACATCTCCTCACCCCAGAGCAATGCCCTCCCAAGCTGCATCCAAAAGGATGTCAATGCGTGACAAAACCTGTTGATCTCCTGCTTTGCTCTCAGACTGACACACAAGTGAGGTGTCCAACAGGCTGCACTGACTTCCCATCGCTCCCAGGGGATGCTTAACCACAGCAGCTCTCCTCTTTTTGCTGCTAATCCTCTGACTCCTTTCAGCCCTAAAGACTCTGTAGCTCCACGATTCCAAGGGCTGGATGCTGCTGGCTTCCCTGCCCAGCAGGCTGGCTGGCTTCCCAGGGGGATGGCAGGGAATCCTGTGCTCTTAGCAGGAGCCGCAGCCCAGCAGCACCATTTACTAGCTCTGCTTTCAGGCTGCTCATCATCAAAATAGCCTTTGCATCTTGGCAAGTCCAGTTTGGTCTTTGGTCTCCATTCTGTGCTGCAGCTCAGTATGGGGTAAAGCTGATGGAACCCAGCAATTAAAAATAGGACATATTTATGTGTGTTAAGCCAGGCAGAGTGCCCTGACAGACAGAAAAACACCCTTCTCCCTGTTTTCCTGCTCAAAAGGCATAAAAGTTATCTTACATTTATGTGTGCCCTTGGTTTTACCTCTCTTTTGGAGCAAAGTCAGCATTGCATAGCAGAAATTGCAGAGTTGAGCTCCAAAACTTGAGATTTAGCACTGTCAAATGCTGAAGATGTATAAACACAGTATAGACCCGGATAGAAGCTCATTCGTTGGTTTCTGGCCGTTATAGCAAGTCTGATGTAGTTGCAAAGCTCAGAGCTAGACTTCAGGAGCTATCTTAGCTTTGTCTCTGGTTAGTACAGAGCGTGCTCAGGTCATTTCAAATGGCCAGTGTCGGTCTTTCAAAGCATGATGTTTCCATCTTGCAGAAGCAAGGAAAGACATTAGCCGCAACATGTCTCTCCCTGTGAAGCAGAGGACAAGAGCTGACTTGACAAACCACAAGGGACTTCAAAGTGTTTTTAGAGCTTCCTCCAGCCATGCAATTTCTGGTTTTTAAGAGCAGTGCATTAGCACCCGTTGGCTTTCTTGTGGAGATGGGCATTAGGGCAAAGTAGGGCTCTAGTATTTAGCTGAGCACAAAAGTTGTTACTCAGCATCCTTATAGAAGGCCTATAAAGATGATGGGAAGGGACTCTTCATTAGGGAGTGTAGTGAAAGGACAAGAGGTAACAGGTTAAAACTGAAAAAGGGGAAGTTTAGATTCGATATAAGGAAGAATTTCTTTACCGTAAGGGTGGTGAGGCACTGGAATGGGTTGCCCAGGGATGCTGTAAATACTCCATCCCTGGCAGTGTTCAAGGGCAGGTTGGACAGAGCCTTAGGTGACGTGGTCTAGTGTAAGGTGCCCCTGCCCATGGCAGGGGGGTTGGAACTGGATGATCTTAAGGCCCTTTCCAACCCTAACTATTCTATGGTTCTATTTTATCAGCTTTTTCTCATCCCACTCACAGTGGTAATAACTCTGACAACCATCTATGGCACATGAGAGCATTCTGGAGACAACTGCAACTGTTGAAGGCATTGCAGCACTAATCTTGGTGTTACAGACTCAGGACAAAGCTGGTGTGAAATTCATAACCTGTCTCTATGTCACGATGACTGAAACTGTTCATCTGAAGAGCACACCATAGTGATCAGCTGCAGTGGAGCAACTGAAGAGAGGAACCTCCAATAGGATGGTCTACCTGAGCCCTAAGCAACATTTCAGCTAACTTTGTCCTGTCTTTATTTGTATATGGGATGAACCTGTTCTTTAATTATAAAAACACAACTCAGCAGCAGTGTGGAGGCCTGTCTCATCAACGCATGGCTGCAGTCCAAAGGTTGGCCATGTCTCCAAGCTGTAACACAGCTAGATCAGAGATAGTGTGGGAAGGTTATAGGTAATATTTAATATTTACCCTTTAGTTGGCCAGATTGGGCCACTGAGTGGTAATGGTGACATAGAGCTTTTGGAGCAAGTCCACAGGAGGCCAGGAGGATGATCAGGGGCTGGACCACCTCCAGCATGAAGAGGGGCTGAGAACACTGGGGCTGTTCAGCCTGGGGAAGAGAAGGTGCTTGGAGACCTCAGAGCATCTTCCAGTGTCTGAAGGGGGCTACAAGGATGCTGGAAAGGGGCTCTTCATCAGGGACTGCAGTGATAGGACAAGGGGTGATGGGTTCAACGTGAAGCAGGGAGGTTCAGGCTGGAGATAAGCAAGAAGTTCTTCCCTGTGAGGGTGGTGAGGCAGTGTAGTGGTTGCCCAAGGAAGCTGTGAATGCTCCATCCCTGGCCATGTTCAAGGCCAGGTTGGACAGAGCCTTGGGTTACATGGTCTAGTGTGAGGTGTCCCTGCCCATGGCAGGGAACTGGATAATCTTAAAGTCCTTTCCAACCCAAACTGTTCTATCATTCTATGAAGCTCGCTCTTTTGCAGAGAAAAAAAACATCCATCTCTCATATTTGCTATAGCAGATTCACAGAAGCATCAGATGTTTTGCAAAGAGCTCTATTGTGTTGAACACAAGCTGCTGTCACTCGAGGAAGCACTGCTTAGAAATAGTAGTCTGGAGCCGCTGGACATTGTTAAACCATTCACTATCTCCCTTTAAGAGATTTGTGCAGAGATCCATTGGCAAGTACTGGGGAGCCTCTTCGTGAAATGCAAATATTTGCATGCCTTCTAGGTAGGGATGCTAAAAGCATCTCCACTAGATTATTGCTGCAGTTTGCTGTCAGTTCCCCCTCTCGGCTATCACTTGACCCTTTCTCTTGCCTTGCTGTCAGCCACCACCTCTGACAGCCTTGAAAATGCTTCGATTAAGCACTGAGGCAGGGAGGTCAGGCAGTCAAAAGGGATAAGGACCAGTGCCTGGTGATGTGTGAATTTGCCTTCAGAAAGCCTGATGCTCAGAGGGGAAGGAAGGGGCTGCAGCGACCTGATAATAACTAGAGCCCTCATTGCACCATGTCCTCCTCGCTCATTGGAGTGCGGGATAGTCAGCTCCTTTCATCGTCTCTGTTGGAATAGATCCTGGGAAAAATGGTCTCAAAATCAGGATGGAGCCTTGGAGAAAAAGGGCTGGGAAAGGGCTGGGATTTGTGAGCCTCCTGCTTCCCCCTGCCCTCTCCTTGCAGTTATTGAAGCCCTCCAAAGCTTCATTCTTATTCCTTCCATCCCCAGCTGATTATTCCTTTTATTACAGCTGCTCAGGCAGTTTATGACGGAGCAACACGCTATCAGGAAGGAATCAGAATTGATTAAATTAGCACATTACGGTTTTAATATAGGAATAAACAGATACAGGTCGCAGAATAAAAACCAGAATGACCTGCTTTTTAATTTTCAGTATTAATTACTCTTTTTCTCCCAAAATGTTCTGTGTTTTGGGGCAACAAATAATGTTTTTTGCAAGTCAGAACAGCTGCAAAACAAAATTGAAGTGTTTCCAGGAAGGCTTTGTTTCCTGGGAAACTCTGAAAGGCAGCCTTGGTTTGCTGCTGATGCAGAATGAACCCCTATTGCTGAGAGTACAGGCATGTAACTAAGTTACTGCAGCGTTAGCTGGGTGAAGAGCTTGGAGAAAGTCCTCACTCTGTTGTGGTTGCCTGCTCTTCTCCTGTGATAAGTGCACTGCTGAAATGGGATTACTTTATCACACGTTTTCTCCAGGGTACTGCAATGTCAACACATGGAAGCTTTCCACGAGGCTGCAGACAAGGTGTAAATTTGCATCCTCTGTTGCCATGAATACCTACTTTGTGTGTGTATGCTCTGAGTGGCTGGATTCCCCACTAAATGGATAGTTCAGCTCCCGTGCTGCTGTAACTGTTCATGGCTGTTGTAGTTACAGACTTGTTGATGTGAGAAGGGATCTCTGGAGGCCATCCGATTCAACCACCCTGCTACTTAAGCAGGGTCATCAGGGTTGGCTGCCCAGGACAAGGACCTGTAGCGACAGGACAAGGGGAAATGGCTTTAAAATGAAAGAGGGGAGATTTAGATTAAGGATTAAGAAGTTCTTTCCTGTGAGGGTGCTGTGCTGGCACAGGGCACCCAGGGAAGCTGTGGCTGTCCCATTCCTGGCAGAGCTCAAGGCCAGGTTGGACACAGGGGCTTGGAGCAACCTGCTCTGGTGCACCTGCCCACTGGATGAGCTTTAAGGTGCCTTCCAACCCAAACCAGTCTGTGATATTATGATTCTATGATGTCCCTGGTGATACCAGTACTTGGATTAGGTGACCTGCTTACTTGGATAGCGAAGATCAGTCAATGGAGCTCAGGATGTGATTCACCTGACTGAATGTATGTATCTTATCCTGGACTCTTTTGGTTGGATCTCTGCTGACTAGAAATGTCACCAAGCGACTAGCTCTGAGCTAGGCACCAATAAGGCTGACGTCAGCACTTTAGACAGAAGAGCCCTCTCAGTTTGTGTAGGCACCAGGCAGTTCAAGAGCCTAAATTCCACACGTGGTCAGTGGAGAAAGGAGAAGCCCTCAGCTTACATGGTGTGAGGGAGAAGGAACAAGCTTGCTGGCAGTAAGCTCAAGGGGAGCATCCAGGAGAAGAAATATACTATACTCTTGGACTTGGGCCTGCATAGTGATTAGCAAATGAGCAAGGGACAATTTCCACTGTTACTACTCTTTTGGCTGAGTGAGTAGGACAAAGAGCATCATCTTTCCGGCAAACTGATGCAGCTGCTTCCAGGACCTGGTCTGCAAGACAGCACTATCATTAATGTTGCATTCATCCTTCTGTTGACAATACAATGCCATTCTGCAGGCAGACCCTCAGGCAAAGCAGCCTTTCAGCAAGGTCAGGAGAAATAGGAAACATCACTTCCTTGATGTAAGGTTTGAGACCTTTTTGCGTGGAGTGTCACCTTTCAAGATGAACACTGTAGGCAAAGAACAGAAGTAAACCTGTTGCTGGCCACTGGATAACTTTCTTTTCTCTCTTTATATTCCAGCTGCTGGCTGTCATTAGAGGGAGGTCTTCTCTATGCCTTCGTGGGACCAGCGGCTGCTGTCGTTTTGGTATTTAAACTTGGCTGAAAGCTTTTCCTTTATAACACTTCCCTTGTTCTTTCAACCCAAGAATGCCCCTCTGTTTCCACTCGTGTTTTGAATGGCTTTCTCCTTCAGGAATAGAGCAAAGTATAGAGCCAGTAATCTGGAATGGCTTTGATTTGTAATATAAGAAGCCTCAGCTCTCAGCCTTCTACCTCTGTTCTCTCTGGAGTCCCCATGACATCTGATTAATGTTTTATAAACCTTGGTTTTGCCCTGTTTGCATGGATGTGCAGCATGATGGTGGAAAACTCTGACATTAGCTCCTTCAGCATCTGCTGTTACTGGCTGCTTTCAGACCAGACTGTGCCTCCAAAGCGAACATTTATTCCTGTCTGTCCCAGAGGCTGCATGGGAGCAGCATTGTTTTTTACAGGTGAAATGGAGGTCTTAAAAATGTCATGTTTGCTTCTAATTCAAAGAGATGGCATGGTTAAAATGAACATTCATAAACTCCACCCCACCCTCTCATGCACAGTGGGAGTCTGTTCTACTGTCCCCTCACCCTTGGATACAGCAAAGAACCAAAGCCAGTCTTGGCCAGTCGCTGCTTGTATTGAAGGTGTCACTGGAGAGATGATATAACTTGCATCAAGCTTCCCTGCTGTTGAAGCTTTGCTGGCCAGGAGAACCCTTGACTTTCAGGGTTCAAAGAACTTGAGAACTGCTGGTCCTCTAGGAAATCCCTCCTGCAGCAATTTCAGAGGAGTTTAATGCCACCTTTCAGTGCCCACATGTAAGTGGCAGTCTCCAGCTGTGTTTTAGCCAGTGGAGGAGCTGTATGTCCTCTGAGGCTCAAGTGCCCTGGATTGTAGTGATAGGACAAGGGGCGATGGGTTCAAACTGAAACAGGGGAAGTTCAGGTTGGATATAAGGCAGAGGTGAGGTGGTGAGACACTGGAATGGGTTGCCCAGAGAAGTGGTGAATGCTCCATCCCTGGCTGTGTTCAAGGCCAGGTTGGACAGAGCCTTGGGTGGCATGGTCTTGTATGAGGTGTCCCTGCCCATGGCAGGGGGTTGGAACTGGATAATCTTAAGGTCCTTTCCAGCCCAAACCATTCTATGATTTCATGAATGGAGTTGCTGACACTTGCAATTTCTTCTTGGATCAGGCTTTTGTTTCATGTAGAGCCTGCGGGGTTAAGTGCCCACAGCAGATTTACAACCTAATAAATACACAGAAGCTTTTGCTACCTCTATTCTCACTGCTGTCACTGCACATCAAACCACCTTGGTGCCATCATTTCATCCTGATGGCAAAGAGACAAGCCATTGCCCCTCCTCTATGATATGGCAAAGCTTATGTCAGTTAGGGTCTTTAGCTCAGGGCTGCAACACACTGTTGAGCTTTCAGATAGCAGGTAGCAAAGAGTGGTGATAAGCAGATGTTCATGCCAGCCGATCATTAGATCTCTGTATGCACGTGACAGTTGGATTTCCCTCAGTAATGTAGATGATGGGGGTCAGGGTCTTCTCTGTAGAGAGGATAATTGACAGAAGCATTAAGTGGCTTAGAGCTTTCAGATGAGCTAGTTCTTTGCCCCAACAACATAATAGCTCTGTCTCAACCGCCTTAACACTCAATAGACAGTAGTGATTAGGAGGGAGGGAGCTTTGGTAGCCCCAGACAAGAGGAAGTCAATCTGCTGCCTCAAGCCATCTTGCTTTTGTTGTGCCAACAACAAGGGAAGTAATCCTTTGGCTTTCATAGCTTATTTAGTGTGAGAAAAGACACATGAGCCTGCTTCCATTTGGCATCCCAGTTTTCACTCCCATCAAAGCTAGAAATGGAGATGTTGTTACAGAGAGGTCATCATCTGCAAATGGTGGTTCATACAGTTGATCTTAGGAAGTGATGAATCACCTCTGGAAGTGTTTGGCTCTTTAGTACCTAGAGAGAGCCCCCACACCTAGCTTAGACTACCTGAGTCATTGCTGGCTGAAGTAAGAAGTGAGTGCTGCCCAAGTTGGAGAAGAAGAAGCACTGGAAGCCTTTTTATAAATGGGATCCTGAAAACAGATAAGCTCAATAAGTTGCCCAAATTTACATTTTGACTTTCAACAGAGCAACAAGTTGAGCAGACAGTTCTCTAGAGTGCTCTGTCCACAACACTTGACAGCTCCCGGTTCTCCAGGTCCTTTATCCTCATTTCAGGTTGACCATGGCAGCTGTGGAAGGACAATCTGCCTGGCTCATCATAAGGACAGTCAGGCTCTTGCAGGGCTCTATAAGGGACATGCAGGATGTATTTGCTCCAGAAACAGTATAGCTGCTGCTGTGCAAGGGTGCACAGATCAGGGTGGGACTTGACTCCATGTCTGAGCTCCTTCTCACCCAAACCTGCTATGAGTATGATATATAGATGAGCAAATGATTTTGCACGCAGCTCATTTGGCTACAGCTAGGCCTGTTACTTCTGCCTTAGCCCTGCTTGGCCAAAGTAGACTTGTGCTCATTCCTCCCAAGCCATTCAAGCGTCTCTGTACTGCAGTTCTCCTACCAATATGATTTTTCTGTTACCTGTAGTAACCTTCTTCCTCCAACCCTCACTTATTAATCTCCACACTGGAAAAAAAGCTTTTAGCTTGGAGAATATCTTTATCAAAAATAATATTCTTAAGACATCAGCAGCTTCAGCAATATTTGAGGCTTACAGTCAGTTCACTAACACAGAACTACCACAAAGGTTTGAGCTTTAGTCTTGAAAGTCCTAACAACTTTAAATGCAGAGCTGTTGCAAGCAGTTTTACCCACCTAGCACCCTGTGGATCAGCCTGGTGATAATTCTCTGCAGGCTGAAGGCAATGGGTTACTGCAGGGAGAGGCTCATGGCTTGATGGAGTCAAGACAGTCAGTCATCGGGTGCCGTTTATCTCAAGGGCTGAATCTTAGTCTTACGTCTTTGCTTCCAGATAGCATCTCTGAGACAAGGGAGCAAAGATACACTTCATGTTATTAAGAGTAGCTGTGTGTAGAAGATGTCCATGCTTATACCCGTGACTTTGTAAAGAAAAGGAGCCAGGATCAGATCAGGGTGTTGATCATGATGATCAATGGACTGGATGAAATAGCTTTTATTTATTATATCAAGTGCGGAGCTGCACTCTGTCATCTCTCCTGCAGTACATGAATGAGGATACACACTGTGTTGTGGCCAGCTCCAGGAGTGATCCAGTCTGCTGTGTTTCCAGCCCATCTTTCCTACTGCCTTGCTGCACCTCTCTTGCACTCACCAGCCTCCAGCCCAGTGAAGGACAAGTGACTTGAAAGCGCTCATTCTCTTTCCAAGCACATTACTAGGGGTTGATGTCCTGCTGCTCCTTGGCTGAGTTACTATAGCTAATGTGCCAGTGTTGCTCCTCTAGAACAATACCATGGTGAGCTCTAGAAAGGGACTCCCTGCTGCGGGAAGGGCTTCACCACCCCACCAGTTGATGCAAGAGAAAAGAACTGCTATTTGTGAGATCTGCCTCTTGTTCCCAGCTGTGGACTCCGCACCAGTGAGCTGGGTCATGTCCTGCTGAAACCAGCAATCCAAACTCCGAGAGACAGATCGTTCTTTGGGATCTGTTGGAGTAAGTCCAGAGGAGGCCATGAGGATGATCAGGGGCTGGAGCACCTCCCATATGGAGACAGGCAGAGAACATTGGGGTTGTGCAACCTGGGGAAGAGCAGCTGCTTGAAGACCTCAGAGCAGATTCCAGCATCTGAAGGGATGTACAGGGATGCTGGAGAGGGACTCTTCATCAGGGACTGTAATGATAGGACAAGGGGTGATGGCTTCAAACTGAAACAGGGGAAGTTCAGGTTGGATTTAAGGAAGAATTTCTTTACTGAGAGGGTTCTGAGGTGCTGGCACAGGCTGCCCAAAGAAGTGGTGAATGCTCCATCCCTGGCAGTGTTCAAGGCCAGGTTGGACAGAGCTTGGGTGCCATGGTCTAGTGGGAGGTGTCCCTTCCTATGGCAGGGTGTTGAAACTGGATGATCTACAGGTTCTTTCCAACCCAAACCATTCTGTGATTCTATGATTATTTAGGCAAATAGATGGAGGCTTTGTGTGAGCAGACTTTCCCTTCATTTGTGCTAGGAGTTCTAGTGGGTGTCTCCTAGGACCACTCTCAAGGGTCTATAAAACTCACCAAGGCTCTCAGCTAGCATGTAATGCTGCACATCTCTGAATCTGGCCTTAAACATTTCCTTGCAAGACCCACATGCAGGAGAACATCTCACACTTCGTTCTACCAACACCAGATGTTTCACTGACAGCAGAACCAGGAGAGGTCACTGTTTTCCACCATCAGTGCTGTGCCTCCATGAAGAGGGTGGTGCTCATTTGTTACCAATGTGTTCACATACAGAGGCTGCTAATGTTTGAGTGAGGTTTGTCTAGCAGTTGCAGCTGGCAGCAGTGAATACTGTCAGAACAAGGAGTTTAGGATCACTTTGCAAGACCTCAGCTCTGTACAGCCTGTATTTCACCATGAATATTTATAGCTGGTTGATGCAGACATCCAATGCTCTTGCCCTAACAAAGCAGACCAAAGGACTGCATGCAGTTATCCTGCCCACTGATTTATTTTGGCAATGACTAGATGGTTAATTTATGCTCTGTGCAGTATTTCCCAAGACATTCCACCATAGTAACTGGTGGTTCTACTTGCTCTAGTGCTCCTCCACCTCTTATTTTGAGAGCAGTGGTGCTGGTTCGCCAAGCAAGAGCTATGACAAGCACTGCTCCATTCTCTTAATGCTGCTGCCTTAGTAGCACAGACTCCAGAAGGCACATTTGAAAGCAACCAGTGTCAACCCACTGCTCTTCCCTGTATTGATCACTTTCTATTTGTATTACCCAGCAGAACTGTTCTTGTGCCTGGAATTTGCCTTTTTGGACCTGCATTGGGCTTCAAATGGCCCTGCAGCAATCTCTGCACTTCACAGTCTTGTCCTGCTTCATGGAAACCTCTTCCACCTGCTGCCAGCTGCATTCTTCTCTCCTGAATTCACTGATGCATGGCCAGGGGAAGTGGGACAGGGTGGCAAGGGGACAGAAAGGGAGGTGGCCTGTGGAAGTGTGTCCTTAGGGAGAAATGGGAAGGACTTACTTTGCCAAATGTTGTTTTTTTCCTTCTGTGCTCACATGTTTGACCTACTTGAGAACAAAATTGTGTGTTGTTTCTCTCTTGACAGGTGAACATGGTTATTGGCATTCTGGTTTTTAACAAACTTGTATCCAAAGATGGAATAACAGATAAGAAACTGAAGGAACGGGCAGGGTATGCCTTATCAATACATCTAAGTAAAGAATGAAATGACAAAAGACACCCCCACCCAAGGTTGTGATCAATAACCAGGCAAAGAATGCAGAGAGAGATTGGAGATGCAAACACAAAGCAAAAGCAGATTTCAACAGAATGAAAGAAACAAACAACACAGTTGGTTTAATCTCTGCCTTGTCATTTGGTGCAGCAGAGACAAAAGCTCCAAGAAGCAGCGCTGAGTTGCTATGGAGGAAGGGTAGAAGTTCATCTCTTTGTTAAAGTAGCTTCATCCCAGGCTGATGAATCCTTTCAAAGATTAGAGAAAGCGAAGTGACTCTTCTCTCTAGCTGCTAGAGAAAGCAGCTGGATCAGAGAGGGACTCAGTCATTGCTGAGTGTGGAATGCTGGCAGATGGCTGAGAGACAGCAAAGGTTTGTGATACTTGTAAAGAAAGAATTTTTGGAGGTCTAGCAGTGAGCAGCTTAGTAGATGGATGGGTGTGTAAAGAGGAGGACTGTAAAGAAACCTCTTCTGCAAGAAAATATTCTGATGCCACCTGAGGTTCTTTATCTTCTCTTCTATGATTCTATGACTCCACAGCCATCACCCCAGCTTCCGTCCCTGAGGCCTGGACCTGTCTTACCTGGTTTGCCTCGTAGTATAAACTGAAGAGTTGACTCCACAGTTCTTACCACCCTGGTCTCACTAGGGGTTGACTGGCAGGAGCTACTATGCAGGGTTCTCTGCTGGGCTACTTCCAAACACTGTTGACATTGGCTGTTCTGTCATTAGTTCCAGCAGGTTGAGACCTCACTTCACCTTTGCTTCTGGAAACAAGTCTGTAGCCTGCTCAGACTTTCCCCCTGAGCCATTCCAAATGGCATGCTGACACTGTGAGTCAAATCAAAAGCACAGGTCAGCCTGGCTGCTGCTGTTTGTATGTTATTTTCCAGTGCCTCACTTGGCTTGCTGTTGCAGTCAGAGAATTTATCTCTTTAACTGCTGCTAAAGGGTTGTGTGCTCTTATTTGTCCATTGATGGAATTTGATCCATCCCTGTGGATGACAATTGTATTCTTGAATCATAGAATACCAGGTTAGAATTGACCTCAAGGATCATCTGGTCCAACCTTTCTTGTCAAATTATGACCTAGACTGGATCTCCCAGCAGCCTGTCCAGCTGAATCTTAAGTGTCCAGCATGGAGATGAGTTGTTTACAAAGAGACAAGGAGAGCAAGAGGTGTTCTGATGTTTCTGCATCACAGCTACAGGTAGTCTAAAACCTTAGGAGGCTGGTGGAGAAGATAAAGGTTTACCCTGTCTGAAGGTGGAGGGAGTATGGTTAACTGTTGCCTTGTTTGCTGCACTCCTAGGCTTCACAGAGGAGAAAAGCTGCTTTATTCACTGTGGTGCTGGCAAAAGCCTTTGGCTCTAAAACTGAGTCTCAGAGGGTATAGGCATAAAGTACAGACAAGGTTCTATAATCACATCATTGCACTGTTGGGTAGCTCTGGTGGAAGTGGTTTTTAATTCAGTGGTAGTAGCAAAACTGAGGGTAATAGGAAGCTCTTACCCAGCCAGGGGAGAAACACAGGGACATGTTAAAATTCATAGCAGCTTCCAGTATCTGAAGGGGACTTATAAGGATGCTGGAGAGGAATTCTTCATCAGCGACTGTAGTGATAGGACAAGGGGTGATGGGTTCAAACTGAAACAGAGGAAGTTCAAGTTAGATATAAGGAAGAAGTTCTTTACTGTGAGGGTGGTGAGGCACTGGAATGGGTTGCCCAAGGATGTTGTGAGTGCTCCATCCCTGGCAGTGTTCAAGGCCAAATTGGACAGAGCCTTGCATGACGTGGTCTAGAGTGAGGTGTCCCCTCCCGTGGCAGGGCATAGGCTGAGAAAGTTGGGGCTGTTCAGCCTGGAGAAGTGAAGGCTGCGTGGAGACCTCAGAGCAGCTTCCAGTATCTGAAGGGGGCCTATAGGGATGCTGGAAAGGGACTCTTCATTAGGGACTGTAGTGAGAGGACAAGGAGGTTCAACCTGAAACAGAGGAAGTTTATGTTGGATATGAGGAAGAAATTCTTTACTGTAAGGGTGGTGAGGCACTGGAATGGGTTGCCCAGGGAAGTTGTG
>JANRGW010016098.1:0-47326 GCA_024733675.1 Psilopsiagon aymara
AAATCCTGAATTGGGGGGGGGGGGCAGGAGGAGGAGGAGGAGGGGAAGGAAACAAAAAGGAAACAGCTTGACACACCAAATCCTGCTACTTTTCCTCAGGACTACTGTGTGATTAAGAGACTCTTGAAGATGTGCCTGAGTATCCTAATCAGTGAGCTCGGGTCTCTGAAACCATCAGTGAGTATTTTAATCACAAAAACCTTGAAAATAAAGGGAAGACACCAGTAGTATTTCTTGAAAGACTGATCTCTGCCTGGGTTCAGGAAGAAACCTGGGATTCAATTGCCAAGCCAAAGGAAGTGATGCAGTTTGAACACCCCCGTGCATTCAGCGTGTTGCCAGCTGCTGCTACAGGAACAGGCAGCTCTCCTAGACCACACCTGCAAGCTCTGTGCAAGTACCTCAAACATTCTGGAGAAATTAAGATAGCACTACACAAGAAACACTAATGTTTAGGCCACAGAATTGTCTTCCTAGAGGTGAGCAGTGGAAATTGTTTCCCTGTTGGTTAAGCCTAGGTAGCTAAATCTTTTAAAAAATCTCAAAAGCAGCAAAAAAATCTCACAAAGAGGTTCAGTATCTATGTAAGTCTCCTGGATCTCACTAGTGAATCCTCAAAACTGAGGACTGCTTGGCTCAGAAAGCCCAAGTCTCTGGAGTAACCCCTCAGTTTTTTAATGAGACACTTTTAGACAAAACTTTAGTAGATTTTCTTATTATTTTTATTTGAAAGTTACAAGTGAGATGTTAAACTGTTTCCTGCTGAACAAAAATAATTACTCAACTGCACTAACTTCAATAAATAAAATTCTGACCTTATTAGCATCCATCCCTTAAAGTGTTTCCTTGTATTTTGCTCCTGACATTTTTGGAGGGTTTTTTGGCTAAACTTTTGTTTAGAGGCAACAAGAACTTTTAATCAACCAAACCTTAAATGCGCCCAGACGCTGATCTGGAAATACTGTATGCTATCTGTATAGCATACTTTCAGTTTTCAAAACATGATTATTTAAAACTAAATACCTGTTGCTGCCATGATCTATGGTCACTGTACATAGCAAGTGTAATATGTAGCAACTTTCCATCACTGATTTCAGAACAAAAAAAAACTTTTAGCAAAAAAAGTTGGAAAAATCCAGGGGAAGAAAGTTTGCCTGGAAGCAGAGGGACAGTATTCAAAAATCTCAGGCCTTCCTGTGACTCCACTGGCATACCTTGTTTCACTGGGCAGGTCATGTAGTTGTCTTTAAAAATGAGAACTGTGACTGCTTGTGGACATTCGCAGACAGAGGCAGGAACTAAATAGTGGATCCAGGTGGAAGCTGAGGAGCTCAGAATCTGTCATAACTATTTCTGACAGCATTTATATTGAACTAAAATTAGTTCCAAAGTGAGACTAGAGGGTTAAAATATTGGTAACTGTGCAATTTCTCACTGTTGTACACAGGCAATATGAGTTTATATTTACATATTTCACACATGCAGCCTAAGGGAGCCTTCTGCCTAAAATTCCCAAAAGCTCATCACAAACCTGTTTAAAGCCAAATTCAGAGCTCATACAAGTAAGAAATAGATTTGCATTTGTTACATCTTAAACCTGTCTTCCACATTTAACCTGTCTTGACTTGCCCAGCAGTTGCAGTTCAAGTAAAATCAGCAGGCTTTGTCTGAGATTCTGCAAATCTCACTGTACAGCTAGTTATCTCAGCTTTTCTTCCAGAGCATCCAACTGTATCTCCCACAGAGACTGAGCATAACTACAGCCGTCACAGTTCACTGGGCTATCAATATCCCTGACACCATTGCTTCTTTTACAGATTGCTATTTGCCTCCTCTTGTTCTCAACCACTCCTTTCTCCTCTCTTGATTCACTTGGGTTCACCAGAAGCTTCATTACAAAAATAATCTTGAACACACCTCTATCTTTAATAGTGCGATTTTGAACTAGCCCAGTACAGAACGGCATTCCCAAAGTGATTTATCATGAGCACCACCAAAATGTATGAACATTAATGAAATATGGAAGAACAAAACAAGTTTTCCCTTTTTCACCATAGAATAAGATCTGACAGACAAGTACAAGTAACAAAAAGAAAAAAGGGTGACTTTGGTTATGTTCTCAAATTCTGTATTATTTAATAAGGCCAGTAACATGATGATAATGGAAATAATGATGCTTTGAAGAAAATCTGTGTTTTCCAGAACATACAAGCACAAATACAAAGGAGAGGTCCAATTTGTCATGAGAAAACATTCCCCCAAATTACCAGCACTATCTATATAAATATTCGGTTAAAATTGACTTGATAGCATCAGCATTCCTTTGAATACCTGTAATGCTGTGTAGTTCATGTTTTGCATGTGACGCAGTTATGCAAATGCATGTGGCTGTTAGATGGGTACTAGATGGATACCAGATCCTGGTTTACTCTCTATACTGAGTTTGTATCTTAACTGTCATTTTAAAGGCTAGCAGTATGTTCCCTGTGTTTCAGAATATGATGAAATTAAAGTTAAGTAATCAGTCTGAGAAGCCTGGAAGAACTGTACATCTGTGTGCTGGCATTTTTGCCTGGGTATACAAGAATGCTGTGTGACATCCTCCTGACACAAGACAAAAGTGCCAGACATGGCTTAACCAGTGTAAACCTGGCTGATCCTATGCTGGTTTAGATAGTCCTTTAAAAGACTAACTGATTTGAATTTGTTGCTGCAGTTCTTAGTGGAGCATGTGTGGGAAGTGCACTTTGCAGTGAAATCACATCAATACACTAAGGGTGAAATAGGAAACACAGGAGAGAGATAAGAGAGGTTTGGGCATTTAGCATACATGGGAGGCTGGGGAGAGGCGCTGAACTGGGCTCTCCCTCTTCTTGGCAAGTGCTCAAGCTGGTCTGGGTAGCCAGCAGGTACAGAAGTTCAGCTTGGTGATATCAGAGACTGTATCAGCACAGACAGCTAAAAAATCCCTTCCTTGCCCTCTGCCTGGGACAAATTCATTCACAAACAACTCTCTGTTGATTCAGTTGAACTGCAGAGAGGATATAAAAAGCCTAAAATTCCTGCCTAATCCTGTATGATTTATCACCTCTGGGAGTTCTTCTAATGAGGGAACACAAGTCCCTCTTGTTTTCTCCTGTTATTCATTAGAAAGAATGCATACAAATAACAGTGTTTAACTTTCTTGATTTTTTTTTTAATTCCCTTAAACGTGCATGGCTTTTTGCTATGCCTTGGGAGTAAGTCTTTTCCTTTCTCATTTTTTCCATTTGTTCTTTTTTTGGCTAGCATAGAGTTAATTCTTTTCATAGTAGCTAGTATGAAGCTATGTTCCAGATTTGTCTTGGAAATAGTGTTAATAACACAGCCATGTTTCTGTTACCGCTGAGCAGTACTTGCACAGAGTAAAGGCCTTTTCTGCCTCTCTCCCCACCTCACCAGTGAACTGGGGATGAACAAGAAGCTGGGAGGGAACACAGCTGGGACAACTGATCCCAACTGACCAAAGGGATATCCCATACCATATGGCATCATGCTCAGCATATAAAGCTGGGAGAAGAAGGAATAGGGGGATGTTTGGAGAGTTGGTGTTTGTCTTCCCAAGTAACCACCATGGGGTGATGGGAGTCCTGCTGACCTGAAGATGGCGGAACACCTGAACCCCTGCCTGCCAATGGGGAATAGTGAATAAATTTTTTTGTTTGCTTTACTTAGATGTGTGGCTTTTGCTTTACCTCTTTTAAACCTATTTTAACCTTTTTCAGATTTTTTATCTAAAACCTAAAACTAGTTTTATCTCAAATGCTTAGTTTTCTTACTTTTACTCTTCTGATTCTCCCCCCATCCCACTGGGAGGGAGTAAGCAAGCAGCTGCATGGGGTTTAGTTGCCAGCTGGGGTTAAACCATGACACCATTAATAATAACAATAGTTATAATAAAAAGAACAACCAAATTATTTGGATATTGTTACCTTTAGTCTCTCAAGAGTTGGACTCTGGCACTTTATGCCATAGGTGTTTTGCTATCAACAGTGTGAGGCATTAATTAAACTAATTATCCACAAGTTATGCATTAAGTAGCTGTTTAGGTGGACAGCCATGAGATATGACAGAAGCTCCTGAGGAACTGACATTGGCAAAATTCTGAGTAATGACTACTGCAAATGCTGATTTCTCTGGACTCATAAGGCTGGGAGAGAAAAGCAGACCAGAAATTCGTATTTATTTGTTCTTAAAAAGGAATGCAGCTTGTTTTCACTTCTTACACAGAAAACACCTATGTCTTCCTTCCCTCTGAAGCCAGTGTAATTCCTCATGTTTTGAGTTCAGCATAAATCAGGCTGCTCTACTTTTCTGCCATTTCAGACAGCAGCAATATTCCAGTAGCTGCTATCCTTTTGCACTGCACCAGCATATAACACAGGGGCACCAGATCAAGGCAAAGACACAGCAAAGTCCCAGCTGACAGAATCTTCTAACAACTTAATTCATTTTTCACTGTTTTTCATTAAGTAATGAATGTTAAGTTTGGCATTAACTGATCATAGCAAATGACCCGGAGGAGGAAAGTATTCAAAGCAGCATTAAATGTGCAGAGCATGGTAGAAATTTGTTACTGCAGACAGGATTCTAAAACTTTCTTCCCTTCTTTTTCAAACACAGATAAATTGCATCTTCAGAGAATGCCTCATCATACTGCTGAAGTGGTTTTGGGGGTCTGCATGGATACTTCTGTATACAATGAAAAAAAACATTCTGTAGAAGAAAAGAGAATCTCTTTTCTCAGTGTCTGCTTAATCAAGTGCCATAAATTGATGGAATAGTTTTCAATAGCATGATTGCAAACTTAAACCAAAGTGAGTATATTTGATTTTAATATCCATGCATCTATATATGCATCTTAATAATGATCACTAATAATCAAATCTGGAACATATACTGCTATTTTTCATTCTATCTTACCAAGAATTACACAAAGGATCATGCAATGAGAAAGAACTCTTCACTTGAAGGTGAAAAGTGCTTAAAAAAAATAAGAGATTTCTATTTTTATACGTTTTCAGAGCTGGTAACCTTAGACTCTGACTTTTTGTTCTTGCTGTCCTTTGGCATTTTCCTTCCTGCTCTGTCCTTCTTTCCTCTCCCTTGACAATATCACTAAAATATTCCATGTGATGCTCCTCATTAATAGATCTAAAATAAAAGTTTACATAAATGCATTATGAAGGAAAATCTGGTTTTCACTGCAACGAGCTTCTAGTAAAGTTCAGTGAATTAATAAAAAATGGGTATTTTCTAAATGTCACGTTTCCCAGAAATGATGCAAGGACTTTAAACATGTAAAGTGCATGTTTTTATATTTGGTCTTCTCTCCCAGTGTTATCGAGTTTCTTAGATGAAATACAACTGTTGTCAAGTCAGTAAAAGCCCTACAACTTATTATTCAGTTGGAAAATTTGTCTCCTTATTAATTCACGTAGAAATAGCAACAAAGAATAATCTTTCAGGCTGATTCCAGGAAAATGCTGTGTGCTAGACCAACAGGGCTAACAGATACTCTGTTTCAACACTCTTCTCCAATATATCCTGCAGCTACCCCTTATTTTGTGGTGGGGTTTAGACTGGATGCCATGATAAAAATGTTTTACCATTTTTTCATACTACTCAAAATTTTAAATAGTGAACAAGCTCTAAAGCACTAATTAACAAAGCCTTCAAAATTATTGTTAATTTTTAGGTAGATGTAAAAAGCTTTTCTAGACATCATTAAAGGAAAGGGGAAAGGTCATACCTTGCATAAAGCTATCAGTAAATAAAAATACAAGAAGCATCAATAAAAAGTAGAACTACAAAACAATGCAGCAGAAAAAAAAAGAAAAAATGTAACCAGATAACTTGTAAAAAAAACAGGCATTTAGATATTGTATTTTAAGTCACAGGCAAAGATGCTGCCATTTGGACTTTGCATGCCTAATAATAGTGAAATTAGATAATTATCTAGCTGAGAAATAGGCAAGTTTTCAAATGTCCAGATGGTTCCACCACCCACCTCATTTAGCAAAACTTCCTTTATTCACACTGCTCTAACATGCTGCCCATTTCCTCAATTTGTACCCATTAGCTGACAAGAAAAGGGCTGAGCTCAGAAATCAACAGGCTCTGACAGGAAACTAATTCCCAGGGACCCTCTTAGAAGTAGGATTTTAAATGATGCTGCCCAGGAGACAGCCGTAGCAACTAAGTCCGTATCTGAAATAGTATTAGTGAAGCAGGTGAAAGGATCTGTAGTACAAAGACCTTTTAATATTCTTGGTAAGCTGCAAGGAATGATCTTTAGGTCAGAGGAAGGCAAGCAGGTGGGCTCAGGGTCAGAATGGTAACATAACTTAGCTCGTGTTCGCAAGTGAATAAAGCTTCCACATGTTGCGAAGAGATCCAACTACAGCATGCAGTTTATATACTTTGGCAGATGTATGGCGCAAGGTCAGATTTATGGTGGAAGGCATCCTTGCGTCTGTGCACACATCTGAGAGTTCCCCAGGGTCTGGGGATGGGTGGCCACCTTGCTGCATCTGCAACCATGTCCTAGGCAAGGGCTTGATTTGCTATGGGTCACACTGTAAAATATGCAGACTTCTGGCAGCAGACGCATGCATGGCTGTAAAAGGGAGGAGAGGTAGGAATGCACAAACAAGGTCATTTGACAGATGTCATCTTCCAAAATATCAAGAGATGCTAACTTCTAATTAATTTTATGTTTATGAATATTACATTAGGGTACACCAAATTCAGTCTGCATTTTCACTAACACTTCTCTGATTAACCTGGTGATCCTAAAAGATATTCTAAAGCATCACTGCTTTAACTGCCTTAAAAAAATGAATGTTCATTATGCCAGAATGGCAGAGATCACTTTATTTAATTTGTAGAATGTGGACAACAAAGAATAAATAAAATGTTTGGAGTTTTGTTTTGTTACAGTGAAAGCAATCAGCAAACAATGAAAGCTCCATTTCAAGGTCTTTAATGGTAACTGCCTCAGAGAGAAATGTAATTCACCTGACACTGAACAACAAAGCTGAGATGCTGTGATGACTGTATCTGTTACACAGCCTGGGAAACGTATTAGACAATTATCTGTAGGCATAATGATTCCCTGACAAAACCTAAATTAAAATGGAGTTGCTACTGAGAGTACTTATTAGTAGTTTAAGGTAAATTACAAAGCAGGTATTTTATAATTAGCCTTAAATCTTTCATTTTAATCTAAGACATTGAGTGAAGGTTAAAAGAAGGCCATGCATGTTGCAAAGCAGAAATTCAGAGAGGGGACCAAAAGCACCTTGTGTTAGTACTGTGGAGGATGCCACAGATAGGCACATGAAACAGATTTTGCATTGAAATGTAGTACATACTAAGCATCAGATAGCAAAAAATTCATTTTGCTTATAAGTGGATGTGTCAAACTATCAGACTTTCCTCACAAAACATTAATAGGAGATACTTTGGAACTGATAGTGTATCAGTCAGTACTGGGTGACAAATGATCAAATCTTTAATAACCACTAAACTAAAATCTTACTCTAAAATCTTTAATAACAAACAATCTAAAGTCTCCTAAGAACAAAATCTGCATTGGGCACCCTTTAGAGAAGAAATATACATCTCAGAAGAAGAAAAAGTGGAAAGACACACAGAAAGATTCATATTTACAAGCCTTAAGAGTATCAGAGGAGGTTGATCTGACCTAAAAAATATATGAAAAAGAGTATCATCAGTACTGAGCTGATGGATGCCTTTAGTTATTTCTACTTTCTGCTACAAAATTAATAGATTACCAACATGTATGCAATATCCTTAAAGAGAAAAGGAAACAAATGAGACAAATCAACAGACTGAACCTTAAAAGGGAAAGAGAAAAGTGTCTGAGGCACTCTAATTTATCTGTTTGTATTATAAGTTATCTTTTAGAAATAGCTGTATATAAACACTATCATCCTTTTTGTCCTTCGGCTATGTCTATTATCCCAGGTAAGGGAAATATGAGGACTCATAAATTCAGTTCAAAGGCAACAATGCTTTTTCTTTGGTTGGCTTAATAAATTACTGCTTTTAAAATATTAGTCTTTAAAAAGACTCCCTTGAAATAACTATTCTTCTATACTTCTTAAAGAATTGCATTCTTCTTCCTTCATTACAATATATACATTAAGATGAACCGCTGTCAAATCTGAACACAAAAAAAATACTGAAATAAGTTTTATAGTGGTCTCTCACACATTTCAGAGTAAATATCTCCCAGAAAGTCAAAAGACTCAAGAGGCAAAAAAAACAGTTCCAGCTGTACTTTGCTGTCTGACTGAACAGAACAGGAGTGGGATCGCAATCAAGGTTTTGGATTATTACAATTTGCAATACTGCAATTTCTAGAGGGATTACCACATCTTTGGATTTCATTACATTCCTGTAATACTTTTCTTCATTTGTTCAAAATTCAATCAGGGAAGTGAAGCTTAATTTACTTTTCTGACAAACAATGGACAAGACCACAATACGGCTGCACTCCCTGACTCCCTTGCATTATCAAATCCAATTAGCTTGTCCTCCCCAGCTATGATGGCAACTGCATTTTTCCTCTGTAATTGGTGAAACATCAGGATGGAAGAAGAATCGATCAAATTATGATGTTTGCCTTAGTAACCATTGTCTGATGGGGGGAATTGTACCTGTCAGAACCCTTTGTGCATTTCTGTTGAAAAGCTATAACAATCTTTACTCTGTATAGTTTCCTTCATCTCCTTGACTCAGTAACATTAATACTAGAGTGGCCAGTGGTCAGCAATAAGCTTCTTCGCCACAGCTAACACAAATTGCTTGCTGTTGTTTAGCAGAACTGTTTCATTCAAGCATGCTAAGGAAATAACCTCCTTTCTCCTTTTCTTCAGATTTCAAAATTTACCATCCAAAGCAAAAGAAAATGTCCAGCTGTTAAAATAGCTATTAATTACATTTTAGCTGTTAGGATTTTTAGAAAAGAAACTTGTAGTAGGATGTGTAATGACATTTCTCCCTCTTCACATAATTCCTGACTTTCAGCTACCAGGCATTTGGTTTGGTTAATACTCAGTTAATATCAGAAAATCATGACTGTATGAAAATGTAATTCATTTTTCTTCCCTTCAGGATGGTTTACACACAATTTCTATACCAGTTTATTTTTGCTATGAGGAGGCTGCTTTTACCAAATTAATTAAGCAAATAACCTTCAATTTTTATTTTAAGAAGCTGGTGGTAGATTGTCTCTTACCGGATAAAACTAAATTTCCATTTAGTATCAAAAAAAGTTGTCCTAATATAAGCAAGCTTTTCGTTGTAGTGCGTTAAAAACATTGCAGTAAAGTTTTTTACACTCTGCAACACATTAACTATATTAGCAGTACTGTGCAGAGAACCCTCTAGAAATCACAGTTTTCAGTGAAATGAAGATGTGCTAGAATGAGTAAAGGCAATCAGGCATTGGTAATTATTACTCAGTTATGTAAAGGCATAACTATAAATCACATATTTCAACTAAAAAAAATAAATAAACCACTTAAAAAAAAAAAAAAAAGTTGTGCTTACAATTTTGGTATAGAAGGGGTCTCTGAGTCTGTATCTACCTCACACACCCCGCAGCTATCCCAGGGTATGTGCTGCAGGTACACTCTAATTTTCTGAGAGTGAAACATCCTCTCAAGTGTGTCTTTTCCCAGGCATGTTTTCCACTCCTCTATGTTCCTCCTCCAGAAGACACTACAGTGTGCTCTGAGGTATCTGCCCCTAAACTGTTCCTTAGCATATTCCAGAATATAGATACAGATATTCTCAAAAGGTAATAAGGACTCAAAATAATGTATGCGTATATCTGACTCCTGTCATTCTTTGCATATTCCCTTAAAATGAAGAAGGTTTTCTACATTACTAATGACATCCATCCATTTATCAGTCCATACATTGAAACACACATTCATTTATTCATGACTAAATCAATAACCACATTTCTCACTTCTACCCAAGCTGAAGAGCACTTTCTTCACAACTTGAAGGAGAAATTCAAGGACAACAGGTTAATGCAGTTAGAAGAGAGGACAAGGAAGGGCTAATCTAGTGAATGCTGTGCTACACTGAAAAGTATCAGAGTGATCTCAGAGTAAATCACTAACAATAAAAAGCTATATGGCTATATACCCACAACAAGCCAAGGAAAGGCATGTTACATTATTTTATTCCTTGCTTCACTTCCTCTTAAAGGAAAAATGTGCCTAAACCACAATTTTTAGCATTACATATATTATTTTAACATTATATATAAAGGTTCTGTTGACTCTAATATTCATGAAAATACTGTTATTCTCAAGCTTTCCAGAGTTGAGAAGTTTCACTGCAGAGGAACTGAACAAGCCCAGAGACACACTATGCTAAAATGCTGGCAATTATCATGGGGAGTTATAGAGAAGTGTGGATTGGCATATAGAGAACAAGGAAGTATGCTCTTTACTTCTCACACATCTTACTTTTACAATTCTAAACATTTCCTCAAAATAATAGAAATATCTAACACACTATAAACACATACACAATCTAAAGGACATAGCTCAAACCAACGTGCAAGGTTGCTATGGCCCAGTTCACATCGCCTTTAATGGATGTCAAGCTGATGCACCCTATCAAATGACTGCACAATCTCTTTAAATCAAAAACCCACATGAACACATTCCACATAAAGGACACCACAATATTCAGCCTTCATGGACTTTGCTACTCTTGCTTTCTCAGGTGCTTTCTCAGGTGCTTTCTCAGCCTGAAACAAAATTGAACAATATTTAAAGATCTATATTTTCATAAAAGCAGATGCTTTAATTTCTTGTAAAATTTGAAGGTATCTTTGCCACAGCAACAATAAAAGAAGCTCAGACAAACCTGGTAATACCTTCATTACAAGGACTGCAGTCCTCCTCAGGAAACTGTGAATTGAAATTCCCTAGCACTCTTAAGAAGTAGTCTTCCACAGCAATGAAAATGAACACTTCTTATTCTCTACATGGGAAAAAAGCTCCTTCCCATAGAGGCAGAAGAAACCCAAAGAACTGAGAAAACTTCTAAAAATTTTGCCCTTTGTTTTTTTTTTTTTTTTGCCCCCCTAAAGTAGACAGACTACTAAACACATGACCCTAGAGTTTAGCAAGACTGGCAGGCTTGTCTGGGCTCATTTTTCATTGGTTCACAAAACCTGATCTGATCTGAGCACACGGAGTTCCTGCGCTGTTCAGTTTTGTCTAGCTTTTCTTTGTTAGCCATCTCTTGACAAGCATTCTGTTACAGGTTTGTGACATCTAACTGGTTAGGAACAATTCACATTAAATCAAACCATCACATTAAATGTTAGCCTCTCACACAAAAGATTTGACAGTGAAATCTGGCCTCAAGGAAACTACAGCAGGTTCTAGCACATATGCAACTTTTGTGTTGGCATTTCATTAGAATGTACACTGATACAATGGCATGAATGAGAGTAACCAAGGAGCAAACCCCAGCTTTCAAATCAGAACATTCCCATTTTTATTGTTATTTCAGCATCCTCAACTCAGCTCTGATGACTGCAAATATTGCTTGTCCTTGCTTCTTCTGCTTTTAAACATTTGCCACGGTCCTACAAAAATTATTTGAGAAGTTGAATGTTATCTCTAAATGTTCAAATTAAATATTCAAGAAGTTCTGATTTAAATAAGATGCACTTGGAATCTCTGCCTCTTAACAAAAGGGAGAAAACATCTGTTTCATTTCAGCTTCTATCAGTAAACACATCTGATTTCATTTGGCACATACCACATTTTCATTATTTAAGGAGAGAATCCTCAAGTTATGGACATGCATGAAGTTCACAGAAGCTTTGAGTGAAGCCACATTACACTAGACTACATCAGTTAGGAATTAAGCCAGTTAGTATTACTGCAGGTGGTAGGTGCTTTTTAAAAACACTACACAGGTTTCTTCCAGTTTATCACCTCAGCATACGACCATAACAGAAAGTGTCTCCAATAGGAGATAAAGTGAGGACTGATGAAGGTGCTGCCTCCTGGCCTGAGATTTGGTAGATAGCTTTGGTAGTAAAAGTCAAGGTGTATAAGAATCGGCTTGGATAGACATCATGTGGCAAATACCACTCAGTCAATATTTTTAAGTGCTTACCCCAAGCTTCTACTGGAGTTTCTCATGTTGTAGCAAAAGTGGCAGAAAATGATGTGCAGGCACTGAGGCACTCCTGTTTGGAGGGGGGACAACAGTAAAAGAGACTGTCATCACTCTCTAAATTGGCACACCTGCCAGTGCTTCTTACTAGCTTCACTGGTTAGATGTAAGCATGAGTATGCTAGCATTTTAAGCAAATAGCATCAAAACATGCTGTGTTAAGGCCTTGCACACACTGAAGCACTATCGGAGCCAGATGTTTCTGTTGTTGTTTTTTTACGTTTGAGCGAACATGGAAATAACAGAAATTCTAATTCCTCTCTGGAAACAACTTCAATTTGAGATTTTCAAAATATTTCAGTATTGTGGATTCATATGCTTCATTATTTGTTTGTTTCAGCCAATGTATCGATATTTGTTTCAATAAAGTTGAAATGTTTTATTTTTGGTAATATATGTAAGGCAACATTTTTTTGTGTCATCAACATCACAATCTTATTTCTGTTCAACCTGCATATTTCACTAAATTTAAAGCACATTATATACAGTATAGTTCCTAAACTGCAATGCAAAATACATTAATTTGTAGTCAATATTGGCAAAGAAGCAATGTATATTATGAAAAGTTACATCTTGGCTGTCATCAAAATGAAGGTTTAAAATATTTTAAAGAAATTAAAAAATTCTTTTTTTTCACCCCACTCTTTTTTTGATCTCTCTATATTAACACTATACTCAATATTTCATTTCAAGTAACTTTTTAACATCTGAAAACTTTAGTCAAAATTTCCTTCACTACCTGGTTTATGACACAAAGATTGACACTCAGAAAGAAAACTACTTAGACTTTTGGATCTCCAACCTTTCTTCACAAGACAGGACAAGCCTTCTCCATAAAAATATTACTGCTGATGTTAAAGAAACTGTGTTTCATTGCTGAAGCCATGGTGGGATCCTCTGTGAAAAATATTTAAACTCTGTCTATATGGAGAAAACTGGAGCATCTGGGAAAGAGAGAGAAGAGGCATGGCTACAGAAGACAAAAAAAATCATGGTATGATTTCTCAAGAAAAAAGGACCCAACTAATTCCTTCCCCATTATTAGGCTGGCTGGTGAAGAATCAGATCTGTAATTAGTAAACTGTTTATTCTGGGACCATAGGAATTCTGGGGTTTGCGCAGATTTAAGCTTAGCGAGGCCATATTAGGTATGGTGTTTAGTCAGTACAGTAATGCATGTATTAAAACCTCAAATTCTATAAAAAAAATCTCCAGAATTACTTTTCCTAAGTCCTTCTCAGTTTGACCTCATTCTTCACAATGTCTTCTAGCAATGTCTGTATTATTTAGTTTAAAATGAGGATTTACAATGCAGTTTTAATTATGCTAGCATCATGTGCTCACTCGTGTAGTATCTAAGAAAGCATTTCCATTAAATAAGTTTTCACTTGCAACACTGAGACAACTACTTCTGTGCAGTAGATTGATCTCTGTTATGAAGTGAGTAAAGTCTAGAGAGTACCTGATACACTCTCGTAAATCAGATACTCAAAATTCAAATACTTGTAAACTTTATCCTTAAAACTCAAAATCTCAGTGTTTTTTCTTGCTGGAAAGAACAGTGGGTGATTATTTTATATTTCTAATTGAATAAGTAGTTTTGTGGACAAAAGTACTGAAAATTACTCCCCTGCCCTAGTGAAAATGACTGCGGGATCAGGGACTATGGATCTGAAACAACAAAATATTTATGTTAGTATTTTTTTTTCATGAGGTAAAACATCTAATGCAAGATTAATGAGATTTCTACAAGCACCTTCTCTCACTTATTAGCCCTGTTTTTTTATAATCAGTTTTTTCATTGGAATCTTACCTAAGGTCAACAAAATGTCTCCCAGCATCCAAAAAAAGTTACTTTTTTTTCAGGTTTATCAGTCAGTTCATCCCAACAGTCAGCTTTTGGCTGAAAAGATGACACAACCGTGACAGACTAAATCTAAAGCCTAGTGAAAAAAAAATTAATAAAAGCTGAAATAATTAATTTGATAGAATTTTAAAATGGGCAAAATGTCCACATGACTAAATTGTCAACAAAACTAATTTCAGTAAGGTAGTCAAATGCCATGACATAAAAATTATAATTATGCTAATGTGGTTTAATAGGCTTTCAACCCTTTATTAGTGTGTTTGGGATTTTATTACTTTTATACTATATTAAAACTTGCCTGGAAAATTCTTATTCTCTTATTGTCCTTTATGCCATTCCAAGCATCTTTCCAAATCTTTAGATAAATAAGTTTCAAGGTTTCTTGAACTTTGATATCTGCACTGCTTCTCCAGAATTTCATTACAAATAGCGCACAGGAACATTCAGTACAAAATCTGCTTCAAACAATGAAAGATACAGGAAACATTTAGACGTATGAAGGTGCCCTCCTCATGGTGCTGACAACAGCCTGAATTATCTATGCTGTTAAATGACTATCATTGTCTTGTAACCTAAACTGAGAGTTGTATCTGAAGTGGTTTACAAGCAGCATTCTGTAAAGATTATTTTTAAGTGTAATCATTTATTTCAAACAAACATGACCAGTCAGGCTCTGTTTTGTTTTGGTTATTTTTATTTAAAAAACAAGTTGCTAACTTATTCTCGGCTCATTTAGCTGCTCGGCTCTTGCACACCACTACTAATATGTCAATAAGCAATACCTCCATGTATTACATGTAATCCCTAATGTGAAAAGGTAAAACAACAATGCAGTGCAATAGGAAAACAAATGCAGATTTTTTTCACCAAAATTAGAAGATGCAAGCAAATGAACAGAATGACCATGTAATTGTGGCAAAGCTGTTCAAGCTGGCCACACAGAAATCCATTGAGGTTAAGTTTCATGTTCCTCAGCTACTGTAAGATATTTTGAAATATCCTTTGATGCTACAGACTGGAAGACTACTTTTTCTTTTTCTTTTTTTTTTTTAACTCCTGGCACATGTCCTGAACACAGGTCCTCTGTCTATTTCTTCTTTACAAAATATATTAGCAAGATCTCTGAAGCAGTGCTGACTCTTGGCACCCTTCAACAAATAGTGTAAGCACAATCTCTCGTACATGGCTTCAACCTTGAGAGGTACCCTAAATTTACAGCTCACCTCTTTGGCAGCATGTGGCAACTGAAGGAAATAGACAGGAAAGTGTCACAAGGGCACTGTGACCTGCTCCAACCTCACTTAGTTACTATGATGAAATAGTCTGAGGGCAAATAGACTCTTTAATCTATTTAGACTCAGAAACCTTTACAATGTCATGGTCCTAGAACACAGTCCTCTATAGTATTGAAGATATATTTACAAGAGCGTGTAACTTCTCAAAATCTTTGTGCTTCTTCTACTCTTTCACTCAGACTTAGACTTTTCATTCCCTATTCTATCTATTATGAAGAGAAAGATACGCTGTGATTCTAAGATGCACTTTTTCATAGAAGAAGACTCCTTCAGGTTTATACAATTCCAAATTAATAACAATGGTGTCGCTTCAATGTAAAAATCTAGTCTGCTCTGTATGACAGCCGCCCATTCATTTGTAAGATCTCTGACTGAATGAAAAACTGTATTCAATGACACTCCATTATGATCATCATGACAAGTGCAATATTTTTCCATGCCACTTCCTATTGACTTCGCAGCAAAATATAGACACACAATACGGAACTGAAGGCAACCAAACCTTAAATTCAGAAATTAATTTTCTGTCTGACAGATACATGTAGAAATTCCCCAATATCGAAAAGAATGAATAACACACAAACTCTGCACGTCATCGCAACTGACTGCCAAGTCCTTCATGTACAGGTTTCTGAAGTCAAATGCTCCTTGTGTGTCCAGTGTCAGCCTTTAGATTTTGAACATGAAGACAATATTCTGGAGTATACATCTGGTTCAGAAATCTGAATAATAACCATAGATAGTGTAATGAGCTGTGAAGCCTGTTTTAATCGACAAGGTATTGGCTTTTGCGTAGGGTTTTTACGGGCTTTTTGTCCTGCAAAGAACTTCAGGTACTAACTCTCTTTGATAGGATTTCCATTTTCCTGGGTTTCTACTTTTCCTTTCTGCTTTTATTTCTTGACACATCAAAGGTGTGAATTATTTCTGAAATGTGTTTTGTTGTAGTATTTAAATTATAATTAAAGTAAGGTTACTGATTAGCTACACTTACCAGAAATTCAAAACACTTCAATTTCAGTATCTGGAGGAGAGAGAAGGCTCCCATGGTAGCCATGGTGGGTTGCTGCAATATAGTAACCTTGTATTTTCTAGAAATGTTCTCACCCAAGTCAAATAAAACATGATTGTTATTCATATGTACCCTTTTAGGGATTTATGGGTACCAAACACACAGCAAAGTGAAATTCTGAAAATAGCTTATAATGGATACATGAAAAACTAATGCTGAAGAAATATAAGAGTTCTTATTTAAAGAGAGCCCAATACATCACATAAAAATCCACATGCTTGAAGGCACGGACAGTCCATCATAACTCACATTAGCTGGGGTGGCAACTAATAATGGAAAAGACAGAAATCATATATGAAATTACATATTTTGTTCTAAACAAAATATGCAATTTCATACGCATGCATACGTCATTGTATGCAGAACTCTAGCCAGATATTTATTTAATAAAAAAAGCCTACAAAACTCTAAGATCAATTAAATCATACATGCATTTTACTAATATTACTTTTCCAGTCACTGCATGAAAAAAAACTTGTTAATTTGTCCTAAATCCCAAGTTAGTTGGGAAGGTGAAGCTGCGCGAAGAACTAAATGGAAGAACTGCTGCATGATGCCTTTTTTAAGCAGTCTCCACACTGATTTCAGAGAAGCTATTACTATTTGAAAGTACCCTTATTTTGTAATGTCAGCAGCTAGTGAAACTCACCTTATTCTTTCACTCCAAGCATGGGAAGTATAGATGACAAGTAGGTAGTTAGTAGAGTGTCTTGGCATTATCTTGAAGATTCAAGTGTTTATCTTTAGGTTTTCTCTCCCTTTCTTGTCTCATTCTCTTTACATCATAAGGGCCAATATAAAAGGCAAATAAGTCTCTAATTCTCCAGAAGTTCAAAGGCAACAATTTAATCTAGAGCTACCTTTCAGACAGTACTGAAAGCTCAGCTTTAGGAGAAATAGCAACATTGTGTCAATGGCTCCCCGATTTGGTACTAAGCAATCAGGGAGCACCACAACAGTGCTCGAACATTGTAACATTGTGCTATAAACACTTATTTGTGAGTTCTCTAAATGATCTATTTTGTACTTCTCAATATTCCAAAAGGATATCCAGAAAATATATGCTTTCTGCTACTATCTGTGCTTTTTGTAGTTTATGTCATCTTACCTAAACACACTGTGCTAGGAACTTATATTACTTACTGCAGTTGTTTTTTCATTATACAAATACATCTCTCCTAGATTGATGAAACTGTCACATGAATAAGAAAGAACCTCAGTTTTCAGAGTCACAAGACTTTATTTGGAAACTTTAGACCTCAAGGGCGATTTTGGCAAAGTGTAAGTTTAGCTACTCTAGTTTCATTTGGCAAAGAAGAGAATGTGTGAGAAAATTTATAGTATATTGCTTATTATCTGCATATACATGATGATTGAGCTAGCTGTATTTAACTCAGTTTCTTAGGCATAGAGTATTTAAAAATACTAATAAAGCAAAATTCTGTCTCCTGGTGCATGATTTATGCTGCTCAACCTAGTAGAGTGACAGCTGATATTATTATCAACAGTAAATTATCAGGTCTTTTTCACATAGCAAAAGACTTTGCAAGATACAAGGTAACCAAATAAGGTCAATTTTCACTCCATCAGCAGTTGTTAAAAATTATTTTAAACCCAATAATTGTCTATTATATCTTTCTTACATGGTAATGGAAAGAGAGCTTGAATTTAAGTTTTCCATGCTTTTATCCCTAATACAGAGAAAAGTAAAAAATAGTAGCAGCACAGAAAATTTCTCCCTCCCATCTGCCAAAGTAGGTAAAAAACACTATTCAAGACATTTCATTTAAGCCTTAATCTTTTTCCATTTTCTGCATTTTCTATTCCTGTGAAATAGCTAATGTTTTTCAACTCCATCATTTTATACCAACAAAACACTGTAATTTCCATGCTTCCCTCTCTTTCTCCCCACACCCATCCATATTAATTTTGAATAGACTGTGTGAAATTCACCCATCTGCTACTTCTGTTTAACTTCTATGCTTCTGATTTTACATAGTGGTTGCTGATACTCATTTGAACAACAAAGACAAGGGCTGGAAGCCTGAATTTATCTATCTACTAACAATGTGTCTGTAAAGTCATTAGTTTATACATATTTTAACAAGGAAAGAGAGAGAAATAGAATATTCCCGACAGGATCCTCTAGCTCTGTTAAAAGGGATTTTTTTTTATTATTATTATTATTTATTTTTCATTTTTTGTTTAGTATTTCTCACATGGAAGGAATTAGGAGTAAGAAAAGATTATTTAGTCTTACAAACTGGCAACAAAAATCTGTCTTATTAATGGCTGATTTTTATCTTTGTGTATGTTGATGAAAATAATAATGGTCAAAATTCTCTAACCTTATTTTGCTTTAGAATATCAGATGGTTTTTTGTAACATGGCAACTAGATGTGGTTTGCATGTATAAAATAACTTATTAGATTTTTTATTTTTTTTTTTTTAATCTAGGGCCTACAATGATTCTGAAGACTAACTACATAGAAAAAAACTTATAAAAATTCAAATTATAAATGTCTTTTGGGACTAAAAAGCAGTATAAACATATATATATACACACACATATAGAGTATGTATGTATGTAGTACACAGCTATTCATTTTATCTTTTGCTCAGATATATTTTGATCTGGCTACCAATTTGATATTGTGGTTTTTCCAACTGGCCCAACTCACATGCCCTTAGTAACAAACTTCTGTTCTCTATAGTCAGATAAATCACAATATCAAAATTCTATAACCTGAAAACCATTTAGATTAGACCAAACAATAACAACAAAAAGCTGTAGTTAATTAAGAAATTTCAGCTCGTTCATTTCTGCTATCAGTAAGTGAATCATTTCCAAATAAAATATTTTTGTCAATAAAATAAAAACTAATAGAGAATGTAAAATGGAGTTGTGTAGCCTTCCTAGTTCTGAAGGACTTTATGGTGGCTGATTTCCAAAGCATGAACCTAATTAAATGTTCTCCTCTTTCGTAAGGCTGAATCTTGCCGCAGCTGGGGCAAGATTAGAAAGAGATTACAAAAAATAAATAAATATACACATACACGTGAGAACTTGGAATACTTTGGTGAGGCTTAAGTTTTACCATTTGGAATGAAACTTCAGTTAAAGAATTCTATATAACAGATGTGATAGCTAACAAGTATTTCTCACTAAGAAACAAATTTGCACAGTGCACACCTACTCACCAACGTAAAAAGGTGTGGAAAGATCATTTAATATGTTTCCTCTCCTAGTTTAGTTGTCTGACAACTGCAACATGTTTTGTGAAACTTCTCAGTGGGTTTAATTTTGCTTCTCCCTTAAATTCATGTTGATTGCAAACACATTACTGCTCCACATCCTGAGTATATCTGATTTTGAAGGGATTTTTCTTTTTATCTAATCCATATTTGCATGTAGTTTCTGCATTGAAGATTATTATCTTGAGATACAGAATTGAATTGGAGAATCTGATAACTAACCAGTAAGATTAATTCTACCACAAACTTCTGTTGAAAATATATTCACCTGCTCCTTTCCTTGGAAATGTCTCAGAGTGTATTCACTATTTGGGATTTTGCAGGTTTGGAGGCACTTTTCTGACAAGAGATTGACATGGAAAATGAGATAAGAGCTTTCCAGACTAACCGTACTGAACAACTTTTTTCACTCTTTTTTGATGACGATATAGACGCAAACAAAAAGGACAATCCGAAATTCCTTCTCCTTTTGTTTTATTGGAGGCTCATTTGTGAGTTACTGGACTCCTCAAAAATACTGCTAGTTGGCAATTTTTACGTTATGTTCCTCATAATCATTTGTTCCTCATTTAGAAAATACCTCCCTTTCATGCATTTGTGAATTGGTTTTTTTTTCAGTTATGTGCCATTACACACAATAAGAGATTGACTTAGTTTGCATTTTAGCTGCTCTTTGGAACTCAATTTGAAGTTAGGAAAGAGGCCTACACCTGATAAGCCATCCAGGACATTAATAAAGTATTACATTTAAAGTAATTGGTGATTGGAATGATGACAGATTTACCTCACCAAAATGTCTGCCAGACAGAAATTAGGAGTAAGAGAGCAGAAACAGTCCAGATAGCCAAGGCTCCCCCTTAAAATAGCCTTCCTGCAGCAGGCTGCCCTCTGCCTACCCACAGCAGAGGGACTGTTGAGGGGGTTTTAGTTGCTGATGGCACAACGCTGATCCTGCTCTGTTTGACTAACAAGACACTAAGCTGGCGGCCATCCTACAAACCACTTCGTGGGAGCAGCAACATGGAGCTGACATAACCCTGTGACCCTTGGCAGTGCCTCCCAGATCAGGATAACATTAACCATCAGGATCCGGCATCCTCTGGCAGCACTGTGCCTCTGGCTCTCTACAGGAGTGGGATGAGGGTAACAGCAGACTGTGTGTGGAATCATTTCAAGACAACTGAGTTTCCTACAAATCATTTTGGAGAATTCCTCTCTCAGTTTTGCAAATGTGAGTTCATTAAAAGCTGAAACCTCCGTGATGAAAACACGCCTCCTTCATTTCTCCGTATTTCAATTTGTACGCAAAAATAGCAGTGATTGATATAAAAATGTTCCCATATTGCTTCACTGGTGTCTGAGTAGGCAACTATCTCAAGTAAAAACAACGCACCTTTTAAAATACTTTCTTCTCTTTCAAGTAGTTTTGCAATTCCTCTTCTATCGAACTGAATTTATGAAATACATGTCAGTGATATGGATTTAGTTGCAGAAGAGAAATTTTTTGCCCAGGATCCCTCAGAAAGTGGAAACACATCAAGATACTCCATCACTCTAAGAGAATACAACAAATTAAGAAGTCTGGAAAAAATGAGTGAAATCTCTACATCTACACATCCTGTCACAATTGCTTCTCTAAAGTTTCTGGTACCTGAAGATCAAACAGATATAAAAAACAACTGCCAGCAGAAATGTTTTGCGTAATTTTTCTTTCTTTTGAAGAAATACTTTTGAAATTAAAAAAAAAATCAAGATTTTCATAGCTAATGCATTAATTACTATTAGACATTCCAACCTAATTCAGCATTTACTGAAGTAATAATTTTCTTGAATCATTATAAAATCAACCAAATTTTAATCTTTTCCTTCCAGGAATACACCACCAGTTGTAAATGTGTGTTGAGACTTTACTTACTGTGAAAACTTGAACAGAAATGAGAACTACACTATAAATTTTAAAATTATCTTTCTGAATCCATTTTTTTTTTTTTTTTTTCCATGAAGGCCTACTCAGAATTTGTTTCATTTTTTTTTTTTTTTCATCTCACCTAGCTACTCTTTTGAACTAGAAAGGGATTTGTTTGATTTGTTATAATTAAATACCTCACTTTCAGTTTGGTAATTTTGCCATTTGCAACCCATCCTCAGATAACTTTTTGCTGCATTAATGATATAGAAATACTGTCTGTAAGACTAATCTCAGCTGCAGTCTGAAATGTCACTGTAGCTTACTCTCAGCTTTAAATTGGTTTGTGAATTGCTCGCAGTACGGCTGCTACACCATCGCCTATGCTGCAGACTGCCACGTATCCTGAAGCAGGCCAGTATTTTGGCAACTGCAGCCTGCACTGAGCTGCTTCTTCAGTCACTCCTCCGACTACAAGTGAAGAACTGAACTACAAGTGAAATCAAAAGGTTAGCTGAATGGATGATCTAGATTTAACCATGGGTTGAAATATCATGATTTCAGACCCCTGGTATAGAGAAGCTGGAGTATTTTCTGAAGAATACTGCCACAAAACCAGGCATGGCTCTGGTGAAAGATGATGGCCTTGAATTCATCAGTGCTAGACCTACTTTTGGCAGTCAACTAGTTAAGCTTGTGCATAGCAGTCCTAGCCAGTGCAATGAAATCACTGGCAGCTAGGTAGACATTGCCTGACAGCCCTTACTACCCTATGGAGCACAGAAATGCAAAATTAAACAGATGTGACTGAAATACTTCACTGCTTGCAGTGTTGATGGGCATGATAGGAAGAGAGAGAGAGAAGAAATGTCATTCATATCAAGTATTTGTTATTTGCTAGCAACAAACATGGTTTACAGAGTACTAAGAATGCCATCACTGCAAGGAGGATTTCTGGCCAAAGTCTCAGCTCAAACATCAGCGAATACAACACCACCACTGAGTATTTTACAGCATCTGCAATGTAGCTTTGCAACTCATCATATCAAACTCCTTCTGGTAGAAGAAGCCAAGCGGCTCATCTCAACTCAAAGTGAATAAATTCAATTGAAACACCACTATAAGAGCCAAGTAATCCTTGAGTGGGTTACTGCAAGTCCCAAGTGCAAAATCCTGCTAGACATTAGATTTAAGGAAAACAGAGGAAAAGAAGACACATCCTTTTTCTTAAATAACTACAGCAGATGTCCACATGATGCATGGAGATTGTCCAGAAATATAAAAGCAAGTGTAGCCTCATTAATAGTTCAGCTAACTTATTCTACAATTAACACAGACTTCAGAGAAATGGCAATCAATATAGCTGTACTACTTTCTTCAGCCTGGAAGCGGACCATCATCTCTGAGGAATGTCACAACCCACACAGAAACAAGATTTTTGGATGTGGGGAAAGCTCCTTCCAACTCTGTGTAGTGTATTTATCCTCTGGATCACCTTTTCCCATGCACACCTGCTCTGGAAACGGATGAAACCCTTGAAAGGGATGTCGGGAAGAGGGTACACAAGAGTGGCTGATGAGCTAAAATTATTTTACCTAACTTTTTTCTAAAGGGTAGGTGTGGACCCTTGAACAAGCCCAGCCTCCTTATCCCTGTCTATGTCACCTCATTGGCCTCAATGAAAGTTTTAAACATCACTGCATGTCTGGGCATTTACTGTGACCAGATAAATGCCACCACTAGTTTCAGGATCTTGATAGAGCATATATGGAATGAAGTTTGGAGCTGTGAGACATCTGGTTATACACAGGACATGAGCTACCTGAGATTTAAGGTTAACATCTGATGCATGGATGGGAATGGGAGGTTTTCAAAGGCAGGGCAGATCTGGAGAGCAGACTTCCCTCAGAGATGAAGGCACTTCTGAAAGTGCCTTTCCTTCTTGAGCTAAAGATTTGCTATCAAGTATTTAGCATCATGGAAGATATTATGAGTATCATAATTTGTTTATTCAAGTGTTTGTCTTATTATTTGCTTTTACTGAAAATAATAAAGTTACCAAAAACGTTTATCATAGATTCATTGTAAGAAGAAAACTCAGTCCAGATATTAATGATTTTTGATTAGCCCAGCTGTCAAACTGAGAAAATATACATAATAATTTTGCATTGTAACTGGCAGAAGCTGTGCCAGGCCATAGTAATACAGTAGCATGGATCTGCAGCTGATTAATTTAGGTTTGGCAGTAACTTCATTTGAAACCTGTAAATTTGGCCTACAAAACTTTTTGATCACTGGGACTCGGGAGTAGTTTGAAAACGTGACGCATCAGCCAAGTATTACATAGGATATGGGATGCTCAAATAAATTTGGACAAATAGAGGATTAAGTTTACAAACAAAAATATGACTGAATTTTAATATATTGTGTTTAATAAACGATGTCTTAACGATGGTTACCTGTGAAGATAACAGGCCTCTCTTAAGCCCGGTCTAGTACTCCCTAACATTGACTAAAAATCTATGCCTGTGCAAAAAACAGCTGCAAAATGCTGCTTTTCTTATTTTCTAGCTTTTAACACCTAGATTGCATATGATGCACACAAGGTCAAGTAGAACAAAGTACAGAAATGATATAGTCTTGATACTGGGCAAGTCCAAGATTGTTAAAAGTAGAAAAATATATTAAGGATGATCTATCAGAGGGCTGCCTATAAAGCCCACTGAACTTCAAACACCAAAAAATACCTTTATCATTGATACCTGACAAGAAGCCTTATTTCATGGTTCCAAAAACTTGAAGCAGACTTGGAAATGTCACAACTACTGGAAGAGGTATATAGGTAATATTTTTTTTTTAAAGTATAACCTAGTAAGCTACTAATAAAATATATTAAAGATGAAACAGGATCTGTCCACATACAATTTAACCCTTCATCACTAATAATGACTTGAATGGAGTCAGATCAAATTCCAAATCATGGAAAATACTTTTTCTACTTTTGTCCATAGACCTCTTTCTTCCTCAGTTCCTTCAAGTTGGGAACTGCTTCTTTCCAGAAAACATGTATTTTAAATACATTATGAGTTCCACAGTTTTGGGCTTTTTAAAATATGATGGTAAGAAACAAGAGTTTTAACTGTATTATGAGAACAATCAGTAAGTTAAACTAGCTTCCATAAGCAATTTTTGTGATTTTGAAAATGGCATTTTGGGCTATGCAGTCAGTTATGCTGCCATTTTTTTTCCTTAATGCAGTTTCATGACAGGAAATAATCCTGTGGGAATTGCCAATAGAGCAGAAGATCAAGAAAAAAGAGAATATAAATATGAAGGCATTTTCACTTCATGACAATTAATTATGGTGCCCAGAATAAATATTTGAATAGTGTTGTTAGTACAACATAATAAGAGCTCTCTGGTGGCAAAAAATTATCATTACATTGCATCTCATTGTTTTACAGGCAATAAAGGGGTTTTCACCTGCTCATTTCTTTTCTCACTTCTCCTGAAAATATAAACAAACTGTGTTTACAAGAATATGCTTTTTAATTGTGAAGTTTTTTCCTGTTAAGAATTTTAACTTAATAGATTCTAGACTTCTGAACTCCTGTTTCTGCACTTGGTTCCTATAAGAGCACTGATTTCTTCCCGCCTGCCTCAAAGCATCAGTTCTGAAATTTCTTATTCATCTTATTAGGTGTTCGTAATGGCCTTATTACATATTTCCCTATTTGATACTAATAACATTTTTTAATTATTTTTTGTGAAAAGACATACTGCACAGTGTAAAACAAGCTGCTTAAGAGTATGCACAAAAATGTATGACAAATCTCTACTGATTTCTTTCTGACAGAAGCTGACACTCCAGTTTTTCTGCTGACAATATTTAAAATGCAGACAGGATGTCAATAAAAATTGTATGTGCAGTGGGAAACAAGTATAAGTATACTTAATAATGCAATACAATACAATGCAATACAGTAAGTACTGGCCCAGCATGCTAGTCATGAACATACGTATCTCTAAACCAGCAACTTTTTTGAGAGGTACTCTGCCTGACAGAAGCATCTCATTTACTCCTTTATTTTACATCCCTAACGCAGTAGTTCTCACAAAGTAATTCCCTACATACCCTATATAGTGACTAGACAGACCTACTTTTGCAAATATCAGAGGAAGATCCTGCCCACCTAGTTAATGGTCTTAAAACTGCAAATGATGTCTTCTTTCAAAGCCTCAGAGATATCTGCATCATTAACAAAGTAATTAAAACAAGAATGGTGAAAACTAAGAGCCACTTTTAAGAATATGAATACATGTTAAGATTTAATGTAACATCAACACTTTTCATCTAGGTTTTGTAAAATTCTCTGATTTATGCTCCATGCAAAGAACATGATTTATGATATCACTATCAGAAGTCAGAAAAGCAGAGACCACAGTCCAAGTTTGTCAGTCTGTCCCAACCTCTTGCTCCTTCAGGTCATTTGGAGCTGGCCAACACCTAGGAACTGAGCCAGACCGAGAAAAGAGGGAAGATTTTCTGCAGTAGATGAGCACAATTATCAGGCCGTCTGTAACAGGACAATACAACATATACAAACTGCAAAGACTTCTAGCCAACTCCCTTTGTCCCCCTTTTTGAACTTTTACTGCTGCCAATAGGGCACAAGCCTGATTTAATAAGTACTAAAAATTGCATTAAAATGGCTGAAGTGTACTTTTCTACTGAAGCTCTATCAGTGTTAGAAACAGGATCTGTAAAAATGCAAATGGTATGAACAGTTCTCCAGCCCAATGGCAGCTAATTTTGTCAAGAGCAGAAAGCCTACATATGTCTATATATGCCAAATTACTTGCCTGCAAAGTGCTCAAGGTTGGATGCCTCTAATTCATGCTTCAAGGAGATGTAAATTCTCAGCGGGTGAAGACTTTGAATGCCTACTTGTAATGCAGAATTTCCTTTAACAAATACAGGTTTTGCGTCTTATAAACTGCAGCAATTTTAGCATGTACCATTAAAATTGTCATTCACATTTATACAGCAGTGCCAGTGAACTGGCTATATCCAGATTTACTGTTCTTTTGTTATCCAAAAAAAATCAGCAAATAATCAAGGGAGACCATGAGGTTTTTCCCCTTGAAAGTAACGGGAGAGGAGTCCACATTTTACTAAATGAAAACCAACTCCTATACTATCCTATGCACAGCTTTAGCTCATCCATTCACACATTTCCCAGGATTTCTTTACTTTTTGGTATCTAAAAGTGAACAAAATACAAGAGTGATAAGTAGCAACAAATATTACATATTGCAGACGTCTAGACATCTGCCTTGGCTGTGAATTCAATACAAAGAATATAGCATCAAAACTGGCCACTTTTACACAGATTGCAAAGACATATGCTCCACCCAGAAATTAAAACAAAACAAAACAAAAACAAAAAAAACCCCACCACCACCATAACAAAGATAACAAAGTCAAGCTCCTCCCATAGTCCAAAATTCTTTCCATCCACTTTCTTTCCACACTTGCTTACACTGTTGATTCCTTCTATAAACCACAGTGCTCTACCCTAATGATGCCCTCCACGGCCATTATCATTATTATCATAAATTGTGTAGATAGAAACATGAATAGTGGAAAGTGTCAAACGTGTTAGAAATCCAGACACCACAAAAAAAAAGAGAAAGAAACAAACAAAAAGCCAGAACTAGTTCTTGTCTGACTGAGTTTTATATAGCCTTTGCATGAGATTCAAAGTTCAGACCAAAACAAATCTTACCTTTCCCACTGCTTATTTTGGTTTTTAGGCATGAAAACCACTTTGACAATTTAACTACTCTCCTTAAATTTAGAATAAAGGAAATTGCAATTCATGCATTGGAAACCATTATTTTCTATAAATAATTAGTCAAAATACATTTGTGTTACTTATTGTAGAGTCAAAGCTCATAAGCTGTGAAAAAGACCCTGATAAAATACTCTGTTTATGACACAGAGTGCCCTTGGTCAGACTCTTTGCATCCTTAAGAACGGCAACGACATAAAATCAGACAGTTCAAGGGGATGATTTCTCCACTTGGTAAACAGAAATGTCATAACAGAACTTGGCTTTAGGAAATGCTGGAATATTTCTTTCTGTCTGCACTTTGAGAAAAGGAATGGGTAGAGTGCTCTCAGCACTTAATACATTATTAGGGGGAAGTGAGCTTAAAATTCCTGCCTGGTGAAAACTCATTTCATAATAATCTGACAGCCTTCTCTGTGGTGGCAAATGAGGGACTTCAGTCCTCCCTAAGAACCTCCACCATGGCTCTCTGAGTACATACTGCTCCCTTGTCTCCCCACTATGTATATAGTTAGCCCTGAGAATAAATATCTTTAATGCAGACAGTGTGTTTCAACACAGCGTGAAAAATAGCATTATTACAGAAGGTCAAACAAAGAATGAGACTGAAAGAGAACTTCCAGGAATGAATGGGAGTTGCTGCACCTTGGACTGAAGTATGCAGACTGTCCTTCAATTAGCCGCACCATTCCCAGCAAAGTCATGAAGGACTGAAATGAAAAATAAAAATCTGCCTATTGATAATATTATTTAAACATGAGAATAGAAGGCAATTTTTGTTTTCAAAGTATCTTATAGTATGTTTGTGACTCCCCACTGACATTTCAATGAAACTTAACATGATATTTAACTACTGTTGATTTGGTTTTCTGTACACAATCAATGGCATAGTTCTTGGAACATGTTTTCCTCAAAAAATGTAATTCAAGCTTGGAATATTAATATGGCAGAAGGGAAACTGTCACCAAGATAAGAACCCAGAACATTACTCATTAATCTAATAGCAGCCTTCCAGTATCTGAAGGGGGCCTATAAGGATGCTGGGGAGGGACTCTTCATTAGGGACTGTAGTGATGGGACAAGGGGTAACAGGTTCAAACTTAAACAGGGGAAGTTTAGATTGGATATAAGGAACAAGTTCTTTATTGTAATGGTGGTGAGGCACTGGAATGGGCTACCCAAGGCCAGCTTAGACAGAGCCTTGGGTGACATGGTTTAGTGGGAGGTGTTCCTGACCATGGCAGGGGAGGAGGGACTAAATGATCTGAAGGGCCTCTCCAACTCTAACTATTCTATGATTCTATGAGCCTATGATTTTTTCTGATAGAGAAGATATGTAAAGCAATTGAAAATGCATTACAATTTCTATAAACTAGTTGACCTGACAGATTATTAAAAAAAAAAAAAAAAGCAACCTGAAAAAAAATTGTGCAGAAGGAAAACTTGAGTTTTTCCTACCTGACACATTTCAGTATCAGTTTAAAATGAGCTAAGTTAGATGTCGGAAAGATCAGTGTCTTGTTAGGAATGCTCATGGCGCTCATACCAAAAAAGGATTCATTTGCAATCATAGCACTTAAAAAAAAATAAGAATAATCTTTAACTTCAAAAAGAATAAAAGGAAATAAAGGCCATTTAAAAACAAAGATTCATTTTTATTGAAACTTGATGCTTGAAGGGGTCATTCAGTATTCTCCAAGTTGTTTGGTTTAATTATACCTGAAATGCTGATAAATATGCATGAATTTGTCCTGGATCTGGATTATCCACATCATTTGACGAAGGATCAGGAGTTTTCAGTTATATTATTTGTCATAAGATGGAAAACACAGGAACTGGCAACAAAACTACTAAAATAGACTGAATTTTATTAGGTACTGGATGTTACACTTTAAAAGAATCACTTTTTTTCCCTATATTTCCTAGAGTCTCACAGAGAAAATAATAACTTTGAAAATGTTTCTTTTACATGGAAAACTATAAAACTCTAATACAGGATCATTACAGTTTAAATATCAACACTAGAAAAAAGCACACATTCACAGCTGCTTTCTTGAATGTATGTAAATATGTATTTATTTATTTGAAAATGCAGCTCTCTATCCTGAAAAGATAATACCTATTTCTCAAAGTGATACTGCGAATGATACTGGGAGCCAACACACATGTGTAAAATAAGCATTAGTAGGTTTTGCATATATTGTAAGTTGCAAAGTCCATATAATAACTTTCTAAAGATTTAAGTTCTTAAGCTTAAGATGTTCATTTTTAGTGCATTTGTTACAACTGAAAATTATTATTTCATTGTAATCTCGTAGTGGACATGGAAACATGATCAGCTCTCTGATGAACATGTTGACATATTACACAAGTAATTTATTGTATTCAATTAAAACCCATGATAAATTTCTTCATTTCTTGAAGGTGTGGAATTCAAACACCATGTTGGCTGACTTCAGATTTTTTACCATTTGAGAAGTCCCTTGTATACTTCCTTACTGCATTTGCTACACACTAAATTGTTCTCTCAAAAGCAACAAAAAAATCAGCACTTATAGTCTCTGAGATACCTGCATTTCATCCTGGCTTATTTTTTTACAGCACAATAATCTGTTTGTTCAAAATGGTTTCATATTATGAAATAAAGTTCCATCTTGTACTTAGGAGGTTATCATAAATTTGTGTATGCTCCTAGTCCGAACTTCTGAAAGCCTGCATAGTCTCTTCTATGAAATGTAGCTGGAATAAAAAGAATTCATAGGCTTCAGTGGTCTTTAAGACCAGATGAGAAAGAGCATCACCCATTATGATAGCCTTAATATCAAAAGAGTTATGATGGCTTTTTTTTTTTTTTTTTTTTCAGTTTTCCTCCAGGTCTGTGACTGGCCATGTGCATCACCACCTCTGTTTCCCTTTAGGATCCTCTTTCTCACCCAAGAGTACAATAAATCTCTCTTTTAATAATGGCAATGATGCCTAAAGGAGTGTTTGATGTCCACATATAGAATAAACACTTATACAATCCTGGGTGCCCTGGGTACTCATGACTCACAAGGACAGCCTTATTAGAGCCCACTGTTGTTTACATCAGCAAAAAACTCTGTTGGCATCAGAGAAAAAAGAGCAATGACATACATCATAGGATGAAAATAGAAAAAGCAGATGGACAGTAAAAGAAAGTGAAATGCAGTCAATGATGGGTGGATAACCAGGAGGCAATGAATATTACATACATTAGCCACTAAGCTTTTATTCTTTATTCTTTAACACTCTTCTTCACTTGATATGTCAGAATCACAGTTTCCACTTCAGCAAGTCGTAACGTAACGTAACATAACGTAAGGTAACAACGTAACATAACACAACACATAACACATAACAGGGCACTTAACAACATAACTCTCAGCATGCTTATGGGCTGCTCCCCAGCTTTATAAACCACAAGGAATGTTCTTGCTCATTTGTCCTCCCATACTATGCTGCTCAAGGGTTGCTGCCTGTATGCAGAAGTACACACGTTTCTATTCTACAGCAGTAGCCCACAGGACTTCAATGTGAGTTACAGTACCCTTAGCTCTCTGGATCTTATTAATCTCTGTTTGCACACAACTTCCTGGAAAAATACATAATATCATTATTATACACTAGTATAAAAGCAGTGTTGTCATGGCTACATAAGCTATAAGTCAGCATTCCCCCCTCTACAAGTTTATGATCATGGTTCAGAGAAATAGTCTTTATTGTACCTGCAATATATAATACTGTTGCTGTGACTTAGCTCTTCCTTACTTGTGCCCTCCTTTCACTCCTACATAAAGAAACTGTTGGCTCACACTGATGCTCTCAGAAAAGGAAGTAATCTATAACTGCCTCAGCCAACTTGATTTAATCAATTAGAAGCAATCAATTATATCAATTACAGCAGCGGTATGTTTAGACTCAGCCAAAGCTGGAGGTAAATACTTATCCAATGAATAAGCTGATTCTGCAAAACTTTTTTGATGTCTAAAATGACATTTAAGTAGAATCTATAAACCAAATTAATAAAAAAAAAAAACAAAAAACAATACACTGACTCCCAATTTCTGGTGGCTACAACATACTAGAGGTACCTACAGTCATTTGGCATCTCTCTTCATGGCATGAGGGCTTCTTCAATGAAATGTTCCACCTCCCACAAAATTTCTCTGTGCGCAGTACTGTGGCCAGAGGAATATTAAAAGTGGTTCATCTTCACCAACTCCCTTAAGCACTGTGCTCCACACGAAGTACAGAAGCCACAGCCACATATACATAGCTAGAAGAGGCAACCCTGCCCACCCTTAACATTCATCCATTTTCTAATGACAATGCTATTAAATGAAACATCTATTCAGTGTTATTGCTCGCTCTCAGTTTAGTGTCCTAACCACAAGTTGGCAGAAACACCCAGAAACTAAATCACATCTTCAAACATTTGCAGCTTAAGTGCTCTGTTCAGCCCAGTTATTCCTGGAGGAGACAAACAGTGGATTTCATGAAGTTATGCGAGTTAAAAGCAAAAGTCCAGGAGACTTTTAAGATATATTAGAAACTGATGGCTGACTGTGTCTCCACATGCAGGGACTTATGATGCATATTGGAAATCATATTGAATCAGGACATAGATCAAAAGCAGAATAAAGGACTCTGTCAAGGGAAGCAAGCAAAAGGCTTCAGAGGCAGAGCATCTAATGAAAGGTACCATCTGTGACAGTACTTCACTTTCCCAAGTAAGAAGGGCTTTTATAAAGATCTAGTGACAGAAAATATATCTGGTTCATTTGATCATGATTTAATTCCCATCAAATTATTTAAATTCAATAATCAATTTAAAAAATAGTAATCAATATATTTGATTTTGAAAAGGAAATGAGAGAAAAAAGGTTCCTCAGTAAAACTAAAAGAACTGAAGAACACAGGAACCTGCATGCAGAAATTGCCTTAAATTTCTAAAATTAAAATTTAAAATCCTTGTGGGAATTACATTCCATCTGAGAGGAGAATTAGGTTAACATAGAAGTGAGGATGCATCTGAAAACAGAATTAATATATATGTTGTTGGAAGGATGTTTCTTAAATGACAGAACACTGATACTCAGTATGCTACAATGAAAACAAACATATCTTAACAATCCTTCTGTATTTCATCCATTTCAGGAATTACTTATTTACTGTGATTTATGCAAAATATTTAATTTGTCAATTTCACTGTTGGAAGACATTATGTAGACAGAGAATGAAGAAGCTGTCACTTCAGGATTGTATTTCCCAGAGAGTAATTTACAGCACAATGCACTTATGATCAAAAGTACTTTAGAGCTTGAAAGTTTTTATTTTCTTCATGCCTTACTTAAGTTATGAGTTTGTGGTTTAATATTTTAGAGGTTAGAAATTTTTACTATATCCTAAAAATATTTGTATTCTAAAAATGTATTTTGCATGTAATCATTCCATAGTTCAGATATGATAATTCTGATAGGTTATTATACACTAAACACTCCATCTTCAAAAGTCAAGACCTGAAAGTGTTATCATTAAAGAAATGAGCAAGTGTATATAGTCTACTTTTTACAATACTGTAAAATGAATACTATATTCAAAGACAGTTTCAAAATGTCTAATGTTAAGCTAATTTTAAAATTTTCAGATACCCCTGCATTATTCTTTTATTACAAACTGAATTCAGCAATACAAAATTCTGGCTTTCTTTTCAGTATTTCTTAGTGGATTTGTTCATTATTAAACAAAAGAATGAGATCTATCCCCAAGTCTTCTATCCCCTTTCCTAACTTATGGTTAGTTTTAGAAAAATAAACATGCATATATAAGTTTCTGCATCTTTCAAGGCAAATGGCACATATTATGTAGCTTCTAGATAAAAGAAATAATGGCAACTGGCCTTTGTGTGGGATTTAAGAGACTCTCCAAGGAGCCTTGGACACAGATGCTAGCTCATATGCAGCTGACCACAGCTTTTCTCAGACACTAAAATTATGTGAGATACCACCCTTTGTGCCTTCCCAATCTGAGCTGCTTTAGAGTAACAGAGGTTCTTACAGCTAGAGTACTTTCAAAATTCTGTCTAGATAAAGCCATCTCATAAGACTACCAAATAGATGGCAGTATTGTTGAGAATTTCAGCAATGCTGCAGCCCACCTTCTCTTTCAGTCTCTGCTCTCCACACATTTTCTGTATTAACTAAGATGAAAGAATTTCCTGGAAAGCAGCTTTTCTACCTTCTTTCCTCAGTGCTAAAGGGATTTTTTCTGAGGACATTTTGAGGTTTTAGAGTTCTTTCATGTATCTTTGACCTTTATATGCACTGCAACTGCATCGAAAGTCTAAGCTTTTCTTCCTGTACATAAATAATTACTCAGCTATGTATCCCTAGAAGCTTATGAGCTTTTAAAAGTTACTCAGAACCTATGAACTACTTAACGTAAGAGCCACTGAGGCCTTAGGGTCTTTATCAATATATTGAATTATGAGCACTCAACGTCATTGAAGATCAGGTACACAGTGTTTTCAAATGATATTATTTTTCAAAAACAGTTAAGTATCTAACAAAGGATAGGGAAAAAAAGAGTAAGCAGAAAACCACAGAAAGCCAGGAAATCCAAAGCAAAGATGAAATGACAAATCAATTAAAAATTTAGAAGCAAGATAACCATGATCTGTTAATTAAGTCTCTTCCAGTACCAGTCAACTTCAACAACTTGCAGTCTGTATGTGTGTGTTTATTGAGAACTCCAGAACTGAAATTGCTTAGCCTTTAATGTTCATACCATGAGTGCTTCGTAGACTAGAACACAATTAGATAAACATTTGTTCAAACTCAGCTTGAATGTGAATTCTAAAATTATCATTTAAGGCCCTACTGTAAGAAAAGAAGGTTCTTTTCATTTTTATTTTACTGGGCTTTTTGTAATTTTATTTTTTTTTTTTTTTAATTCTTACTTATCTGTTTTTAAAATGCTACCACAACGAGATATCCAAGTATGTCATATCATGTGCATTAAGTGTTCTCTTTTTCTTCATCCAAGTAATGTCTGTATGCCTGCTATATACCTAGATATTAAGAAGTAATGCTTACACAGGATACTGAGCTAATTTATAGAAATAGCTATCCAGTGTATGTATGGATGGATGTAAGTGCATATGAGACTCGCTTTCACTTACATAAAAATGTGGTCTGTAGTGTTAGCACCCATTAATAATAATTATTTATTTTGTAAACTACACAGAAATCCTAGTTGGGAGCAAGACCTCCATCTCATAGTCACGATGGTTACCTATTATACCGACTTATAAGCAGACAACAGAAAGCACAGACCAGCTTTAAGGACCACAGCTTCTAAGCTCACTCCACTGAGAGTTTTTCATTACATACTCTAATAAAAGTGAAGACCAAATGATCAAAAGGATGAATTCATGAATACCACAGACCAACACGGAGACCTATGAGAAGTTATCAAATTGTATAATGCCTTTTTTCTGTCACTAAGTTGAAACTGATTTTTAAATCCAAACCAAACTTTTATATATAAGCTCTAAAGACAAAATAATACACATGGATCTATGTAGTTACCAATATTAATACAGAGATTTACCAAAGCAAAGCTATTTCTGATTCAGAAAGTCATCTACGCAGCCCTTCAAGGAAAACATTGCTAACCATTTATTGGGAATGTTTTGTGAAAACTGTAGTCAGAATAGGCCAACCTCCAATTGCCTACATTATAGCTGAACAGCAAAAAGGATAAATTGCTCTAGCATGAGCCTTTCCATCTTCTCCAGTAACACAGCTACCTGCAGTGCCTTATAAAATTATGGAGAACACTGAAAATGAGCTCATTGAAAAATAAACACCCAAGTAAAAATAAATACTCTCCTCCTAAGACTAAAGAAACAGCAGCAGCGGGTTCCATGCATATCAACACCTGTGTTTGCTTTTCAGTTCTTTAAAAAACCAAAACCCACAGTCATCAAGGTAGCATTAAAATCGTGACCATTAAACAACCTGACATGAGTCTCTGAGTAAAAGCCTGATAAGTAGCAAGCCTAATTTAGGCTGTACCTTGACTGAGAGATAAAACATACCTGAAATAGATTAATCATCGTGAGCTACACTGCTCTGTTAAGTGTTTTTAAACAGTCTGAAGTGTTAACTCCATCTTTTGTCATCAGAAAATCCACCCACCCTCCACTCCAACAGTACAATCAGGAATCTTTCTTCTCCTTTCTTCCCTTTTTTAATAAAATAACACAGCAATCTGTTGGATCTAAGAATTTCACTGAATTTGTAAGCAGAAAAATAACAATTTAAGGCAGGCTTTTTCCCCTTTTTTATCTTGAGGTTGTTCATATAATTGTGGATATCTACATGCAATGTGAAAATTAAATATTACATTAATATTTGTATTAGGTAAGGCCATTTTTATGCCTTGGGTAAGCCAATTTCCCCTCCCGTCTTGTTTTCTAATATATTCTTTCAATGAAGCTCTCTTGTACACATATCCATACAGTACCTCTACACGATTTAAAGAAAAATGCACTACTTTAAAACACTGGCTACTGTCAAGATGTCACCTTATTGGGATCACAGCACTTCATTATAAGAAAACTCATGCAGCAACACAAAGTCCTCTCCTTTTTGTTTTTGCTGGTGTGCTGAACTAGTGTTTCTTAGGCAGGAAAAAGCAGGACCAAGAAGAAAATGTGAGGAAGAACCACCTAAATATAGTAGTCCCGTTCAGGCAGCAGACCACCTGTCCTGGGTTCAGGACACCACCTAACTTCCCTATATTGTCTGCGGGAAAAGAGAAAATCCTTGAGAGGGGACTGAAAGACTAACTTCCTAGTTTAAGACTTTAAATCAGGTGGCATATATACACTTTTTGACTCTGTGATACTTGTTTCTGTGGCAAGTTGTTCCCTGTATCTCAACTGGAAAGTTTTAATAGTATATTTAATTTAAATAAATTGTTCTTTGACCAGCCAAAATAATGCCTCTAAACTTCATATCAATGCATTTCTTCAATGCCTACAATTTCCTCATTGCAGTAATCCAGAAACCTCTCCTGGTGTTTTGCACTGCTTTCCACAGGCCGCATTCCTCCCATTTCTTTGCAGTCCTGAGTTCCCTACCTCACACTATAATGAGGTGTAGCAGAGGGTGACGAGTGGTACCCACAGGCAGTATATGTGGGCATACACCAGGCATCTGCTAAGCATGAAAGTCAGCCATTGGTCTTCCACCTCTGTGTAGGAACCGTTGCTCAGAAATGTGATAGGAGTTTCAAATCCTTGGGAGGTGTCTTCTTGTCCCAGATGGCAGAAACTGGTCAAAGGGTTCAAAAGTCAGTTAAGGGCAGCAGGAAAAGGAGGCAAACAAATAGCATGATTACATATGCTTTATGAAACTGAGCGGAAGGGAAATTAAGACAATTATCTCTGCTTCACTGAGCTCATTCTCAAAGCCAGTATGCCTCCTCCCAGTGTGAACCCCATTTACCTTCTAAGTATACTTTATTCTTTCCTTTTTTATGGTAGGAAGCTGCTGAGCCTATTGTCCTGGGTTTAGTTGTAACAGTTATTTTTCTCCTTCTTAGTAGCTACTGCAGTGCTGTGTTTTTGACTTCAGCCTGAGAACAATGCTGATAACACCAATGTTTTCAGTTGTTGCTAAGTTATGCTTACTCTGATCAAGGACATTTCAGTCTACTGCTTTGCCAGTAAGGAGGGACGCAAGAAGCCTGAAGGGAGCAGAGACAGAACACCTGACCCAAACTAGCCAAAGGCATATTCCATACCATAACATGTCATTCCCAGTATATAAACCAGAGGGAGTCACCAGGAAGGTCCAGATCACTGCTTGGGTCAGGCTGGGTATCAGTCAGGGGGTGGTGAGCATTGTACATCACTTGTGTTTGTTGTTTTCTTTTCCTTTTCCTATCTCAGTTTCATATTCTCTCCCCTCGTTATTTCCTTTATCATTATTATTATTGGTGGTAGCAGTAGAAGTTTTGTGTTATACCTTAGTTACTGGACTGTTCTTATCTCAACCCACGGGATTTATGTTCTTTCAATTCTCTTTCTCATCCCTCATGGATTGGGGAGGAGGGAAGAATGAGGGGAGAAGGAGCAAGCAGCTGAGTGGTTCTGAGTTACTGGCTGGACTTAAACCAAAACACCTATGCAGTATGATAAAAATTAAATATAAGACTGGACTGAAATACATTTTTTTAATAACACTCATTTAATTCACTTTGCAAAGATCCGTCATTAATTTTCTTATAATGACTATGTTGTGAATACGTACCTAGTTGTGTGCATGCATATTTTTTCTCCAAGCATGTAATAATGCATAACACGCCTCAACATTAATCTATTTAATTTTCTTCCACTGACTGTCAAAACACAACACAAGACCACTGAAGTATTTATCAGAATTAACTGACAGTACACTAAGGAACTAGGATGTCTTTCCACCTAGTCAGCCATTAGCTGAACACATCACTTCTTGCAAGCAGATTCCATTCATTGTCTCATTTCCAGATTTCTCACTGCCAGCACTTACAAAACTGAGACAAGACACAGAAGCATTTCAAGATCTATCGATTAAATACACTAAGAAAAATGCAAGGAATTGTTGTTGTATAATGGACTGTCTTCCAAGTGCTGTCAATTCCAAATAAAATCATGGGAGCTGAAGTTCTCTGCAAAGTCATTTTCCTGGACCATTAATTCTGAATTGCCATTTACAGAATAATTGCACTTTTGTTTCCCTGGGGATCTTGCTGGTGTGCTTGAACCTGTGCTATCCTTCTTAACCCTCACATCAAAATATATACAGCAGAAATAGAAGTCATGAGCTTACAGGTCATTAGTGCAGAACTGGGCCTAAGGGTATCTTTAATAGCTTTGACGAGGACATCCTTACAATGACTGCATTTTTAGGGGAGTAGAAAAATTTTGTACAGAAGGACACAGCTGGATCTATTCTGAGAAAGGTTAGTTGGGACAGCTGAATGTCCCTGAGGAGATAATAAATTGCATTGGCCAATTTGATAGAGCTGATTCTGAACTGGAGAAAATCCAAACAGCAAAAGCCTTTTGAACAGCAAATACTTCCCCCAGTAATTGCTGAAAATACAGGTAGGCTTGAGGGAGTTTCAGTTCAACTATGCTTTTTTTTTTTTTAGGTAACTTACAGATAAAAAATGTACTGTACTTGAAAATTACTCTCATGACTTTGATGAGGCTTGTGTTGAAAAGAATTCCTCTCTCTTTCCTTTTAGGAACTACCAAGGGAGGAGCAAGGCTAACAAAGTTAATGACTCAATGTCAGAAGTCAGAAGTGGTGGATCTGAGAGGGAAGGAAGCCTGGCTGCCTCCCTGCTGGTGTGCAGGGTAACTAGGAAGGCTCTGCATTAGTAAGAACATCGTCCTGGCCACACTTTTGTCAGGTTCTGAATAGAAGGTCAGTGTCTCCCCCATTTTCTCTTTCCAATCAATATTTAGTCTGCTCAGCAGCCGCCAGAGCTGGCTGCCTCTGAACTTCATTGCTGTTAGTTACTGAGAAACCAGCTTATTATGACAACTCAGATCTCCCATCAGATGTGACCTGCAGCGGCTGCCCTGTCTCTTTCAATCTACTCCGAAATACAAAGATGACTCCAGCACATAGCATTTACTGTATAAACGACTGCAGAGAAGCTCCTGATCAATAGGAAAAGTAACAGTCTATGAAGGGAGTGGGGTCCAAGTATGTTACATAGGACAAAAATATAGATAATAAGGGTAAGGTTAACTAGATGCTAAAAAATACAGCTATGAGGACTTAAAGTTTTACTTCCTCGTCTTATACCAAAGTTCCAGCACTAATGGATTTTTCAAAGCCTGTTTCACTTTTCCCAAGACCTCAGGCAAGACATAAGGTATCCATAATGTTACAAGCCAGACAGGATTTTTTGGCTGTTTTTTTTTGAGAGAGAGAGATGTTAGATGAACACACAGTAACAGAGTGGTTTTAGTAAAAATTACACAGACTCTGGGATTTCAGATAACTGGTAACAGTATAGGCAACTTCTAGTCCCTCGGTTAGTATTTGGAGGCGCCAAGTGGATGAGCTAGGCAAAAAATCACTTGACATGTTGTTATGTAGACAGTACACAGGAAGTTATCCTGACTAGACTACTAGCTTTACAGTGCATCTGTTAGTACATTTTACAACACTGATATATTTCCATTCATGTGATCTTACTTGATTTCCACATGAAAGCAGGAGCTGGGAAAGAATGTTAAGTTTATCAAAATAACTTTTAACCTTAAGTCTCAAATTATCTGTTCAGGTAAGAAATTATTACATTGATATAACATAGTGTCATGGAACACATAGCAGACCTCCATCCACTACAAACAGACCTTCAGCTTCAGTCTGAACGCACACATTCAGACCAGTTACTCCTTGATAATGAAATTGCTTCAGGAATTACACACTGTTAGGAAGCAATACCATACCATTACAAGATTCTCTTTATTTTAAAATCTAGTCACTTATTTCAGTTTGAAATTTAGCTACTGTACAGAATACTACAAGTTTTACAGAGAAAACCATGAAAAGGTTGTGTTTTTTTTTTTCTATAGTAATCTACTGTGAATTTTTTTGGCTTTCAAGAGACCAACCACAAATCTTTTGGTAAATTTTCCGTGGGATAAAAGAGCTTTAGGACGGCATCTGCTTAAACTCTGAAGCAAGATAATAGATTCAGTTTGCAAAAAACAGTACTGGGGCTAAATCTTTGACCAAAGCAAACAAATTATGGTAAAAATTATAGTCACAATACAGGTGTACATGTAAAATCCTAAAAAATATATAGCTATAAAAAAAAATCATTCCAACTGGCTTTCTTCAGTTAATGTAGAAATTTCAAAATACTCTTAAAGAACATTTCTAAAGTATCTAATTACAAAGTACTGATAATCCAAACAAAACGAAACTTTTCAAGGCTTGCACGCTATTCGTGAAGGAGTTTTGATTCACCAAGAACTGTGTTGTGACTACCTTTGCATAGATACCTCTGGGAAGGGAAGTGATATATTAGTTAAGGCACAATTTTTTAGGTAGGCTCTATTCCAGGTTCTGTCCCAACTTCCTCTGTGACCTTGAACAAAGCACTTAGCTCTCTGTATTTCAGTTCCACTTCCAGAAAATGAGGACAAAGAAATTGTGCTATCTCAAGAGCCCTGTGAAATGAAATTAATTAGCAGTTGTGAAGCACTCATATGCTGTGGCCATGGCAATCTTCAGTCTGACAAAAATGGGGCAACGTAGTAAGGGTTTTATTATGTTGTGTATACCTACAAAAAAAGTCACTGCTAGAAGCCTGATTCTTGAGCAGTTGGCACTGATGAAATCAATCACAGTCTGTTTCCATCCCCTGTTTGCCTCTGAAGGAGCACAGCTATTTAAAAATTGGATTATAAAGCAATATGCTTGCTATACAAACATACAATTTTTATTTGTCTGCCAATCCAAAAACAAGAAGAAAAAAAATCAGTTAGAGTTCATATTCCTCCACTAAAACCAGCTTCTCCCAAATTGTCTCCTAGAAAATATATTTCAGGGCACACAAAAGCAAACAAAAAACAAACAAAAAACAAACTAACAAAAAAATAAAAAAACACACCAAACAAAAAAACCCACAAAAAACAAAACAAATAAACAAAAAAACCTTAAACAACAAACAAAACAGACAAAACAAAAAAACACCAAAAAAAAATAATGAGGAAGAAAAATAAAATACCCAAAATGGATAACCAGATTCAGAAAATACTTAGCAAAGGAGATTCCCTTTTACCTACTATTTTAGTAGCTAGCATACTCTGCAGTGATCTCTCCTATGGGAGACACAGATTTAAATCTCATGGCTATCTTGCACCTCCCACATCCCCCATTTCTCACCTATTCCTATTATTACCATTTGATGCCTTCCTACAAATTCATCACAGATTCATAAATAGTTTGGGGATGACTTAAACTGGGGGCGGGACTGGCATGTTTAGTATTCATGCAACATTTTTGGAGATCGTGATGCAAAACCAGTGTTTTTAAAAAAATAGTGATAACAGTTGACTGATACTGCATACGCATGCAGAGAGATATTTATATGTTTATATATTGCCTATTTATATTATCTGCAAACTAAACACTCAGCTGAATGCTGTGGTCTGTTCAGAAATTTTAAATAGGTAATTCTCTGTATTATGTGTATTCTCACCTCAAGAATACTCACTATGTCTGGAGAGGTTACACTATACTAAATCATTCCTGTGAGGTGTGTACTATGAATATCAATTCAACAAATATAACATCACTCATTAATGTCTGTAAGGGAAACACAGAAAAAATGTATCAATAGAAGAAACTTTTACCCTTAGGCTAAATTGGCAATTTTAGAACACTTCTTTAGAAATGTAGATCTCTGTAAAAATGCGAGATATGTGTAAAAATAATTGTTCACTCAAATTTAATTTTAAGAATATACTTTGAATAATATTTTGAGTCATTTGAATAAAAATTGTTGTAATATAGCTTCAAATAAGTTCACTGGTTATTCTTTTCCCTGACAATACTGGATGTCAAACGCTATTGCTGAAAGCCTTATTTTCAAAGAGATGATTCTATTCCCCTTGATCCTTCAAAATAATAAGAATTCTTAAAGACCATTTCATGCACACGTATCTGTAAATGCTCAGAAAGCATACGAATGCGTCACTACTATTGAATGTACACATACCCACAGATGTTCATCATATGTTCTGAATTAAAGCAGCCATTCATATTCTTCCAGAACTTTTTGCATTCCCATAGCACAAGACTGTCCGCCCATGATGTGCATGCTCAGCATGCGGCACAATGCCTTACCGCAGAAAAAGAAGTTAAAGACATTGTAGACTGAAGAATGTTCAAGAATGGGCAACGTTACTCTTCCCTTTCTGACACTTAATTAAAGCCACCTGTCTTTTCTTCCTTGAAAAATAAAGAATATTACTCTCCAAACTTTACTGCAGTAATTGCAAATACTGGCAGCCTGGTACTACACAGCCTTACTGTAAAGGCAACAGTTCACAAGTAAGTTTTTGAAATGAAGCACAGAAAGGCTCACACTCCAGATTCAACATAATTTAACATACATACACAACTGGATTTGAGAGGCAAATAATGCAACCATCATTTTCTGTAGGAATTGCCTTAAGTTTTGACTAAGATGCTCAAATAGAAAGACCCTAATTCAGGTGTTACTCTTGCTTAGCACATACTGGCAGGGCTTTTAGTAGCCACAAGGTAATGGAAAGGATTGCCAGCCTTTCAGGCTCCTGGTGTACTGTTATAAACACATGCTTCCTTCCTTAATTTATTTTCCTTTTTCTGCAAGACATGTATCACTATTAATACAAAAAAAAAAAAAAAAAAAAAAAAAATCCTCAAAAGATTAATTTTAAACATCTAAATAATGTTATTTAACTGGAAGTTACTTCTTTTCAGAACTTATTAGGAACATATACTGAAAACTGGAACTTTTAGAGATACAGGATTTTTTTTTTAGAGAGAAAAAAACATTTTGGATGCTTAAACCCATAAGTTTTGTTTATTTTCTAACTGGGAATAAATCTGTGTAGGAAAAATATTTTTAATTCAGACCAACAACAACAATAGAAAAAAATATATTTTCATTAAACAAGAGAATTTTTAATTTTATCTATGATAGCTTAATTTTCAAAGGGTAACATGAAAGGAAGAGGGAGAATCTTATTGCTTTATTGCTATCACACCTGACTTTCCTCAGATTATTTTAAAATACTGACTGTGGATCCTTGGAAAAAACAGGTTTTGGCTTTTCTTTAACTTCACACTAATTCTGTAGTTGTACAATAAGAAAACTGACTTGAGACATGGCAAGGACGTATTTGTAAACAACACTTTTTGCCAGATCAAATTAGAATTTTTTGCTGTCAGTGAGATTCTAAAAGATGTTAAATCCCCAGATACTTTGTTGCTGGAGGATGCACTCAGAGCCTCAAAAGGTCAAGTTTTCCTATATATATTTGACCAAGGCACAAATGCCATTATTATGCTGCACTACTGTGTGAGATTTAGATATTTGTTAACACTGTAAGAAATACTCGGGAGTTGCCGTCCTTCACCAATAATGAAGCCAGCTGCGCAGTTTTGATGTTTGGTTGCGTATTGCAGATAATTCATCACACAGATGAGTTGCAAAAGTCTCCAAAACCATAAGTTTTCCTCAGCTAAAGGAACTAACCATGACTGGTAATACATCTATGTTAAAAACCATATGACTGTGTGCATTGTCCTTTCACATCACAGAGTCACAGAAAGGCCTGGGTTGGAAAGGATCTTAATGATCATCTAGTTCCATCCTCCCTGCCATGGGCAGGGACACCATCCACTAGACCAGATTCCCCAAACCCCTGTCCAACCTCGCATTGATCACTTCCAGGGACAGGACAGCTACAGCTTCTCTGGGCAACCTGCGTCAGTGACCACTCTCACAGTAAAGAATTTCTTCCTAATGTCTAACCTAAGAAAGCCAACCATATGCTGCATCAGAAGAAGCATGACCAGCAGGTTGAGGGAGAGGATTATCCCCCTCTACTCAGCTCTTGTGAAACCCCCACCTGGAGTACTGCATCCAGCCCTGTGACCCCCAACACAAGAGGGATGTGGACCTGTTCAAATAAATCCAAAGGAGGGCCATGAAGATGATCAGAGGGCTGGAGCACCTCTCCAACAGAAACAGGCAGAGAGAGTTGGGCCTGTTCAATCTATCATGAACCCATTCACGGGCTCAACAGGCTTCACAGGTGGAAGGTTACCTGACTGTGCAGCCTCTGCAGCCTTAAAACTTCAGTTGCGTCAGAAGAAGGAAGCCTCGGCATTTCTGTGGGAAATGTGTGAATTTCCTGACTAACCCTGTTGCACATGTAAGCCCTGATCCTGCACCAAATTCCACACTGAGTACTAGACCTTTTCGAAAGCAGAGTACTGCAAGACTAGAACTGAATTCCCAAGTGGGGTTTGTCTCTTAATTTTTTCACGACTGTCTCACTTACTTTCAGTAGAGCTTGTTTACTGATAGGAAACTATCTGAATGGCCCAACAGCCAGAATTTACTTGGTGTCTGTCCTGGGTTCAGCAGTAGCAGTAATTTTTTGTCCTTCTTAGCAGCTGGTGCAGTGCTGTGCTTTTGATTTTCATCTTGGGAACAGCTCTGGTAACATTGACGTGTTTAGTTGCTGCTCAGTAATGTTTACGCTGACCAAGGACTTTCTGAGTCTCATGTTCTGCCAGGGAGGAGGGGAAGCTGGGAGGAAGCAGAGACAGGATACCTGACCCAAACTAAGTACTAACCAAAGAGGTATGCCATACCACAGCACATCATGCCCACTATATAAAGTGGGGCAGTTACCCGGAATGGTTAGATCACTGCTCGGGTCGGGCTGGGGATCGGTCGGTGGGTAGTGAGTGGTTGTATTTTTTTCCCTTGTTATTTTCCTTATCATTATTATTATTGGCGGCAGCAGCAGTGGTTTTGTGTTACACCTTAGTTACTTGACTGTTCTTATCTCAACCTGTGGGAGTTACACATTCTTCCGATTCTCCTCCCCATCCCTCTGGGAGCCAGGGGGAGGAAGGGAGGGGAGCAAGAGAGCGGCTGTGTGGTTCTGAATTACTGGCTGGGCTTAAACCACTACAGTGTCCCATGATATTTATATGACATGCAATAATTCAGACATGGGTTTGATAAATGAGGGTATAAAACAGCAATCATGTATCTTACCCTACGGAGGTCAATTAAAATTGTTTGTCTTGGTTTTATACTTACTTTGTTGCACAACATGATAGGAATGACGGGGTTGAAGTGTTGACAAAAAAATGCTTCTATGAGGTTAGGAGGAAAACTTCTGGAAGTATGTCTAAATTTGCCTGATCTCTAGTTGTGATTTCAGTGATAACTACTGGCAAGTTCTATTAAGGTAAAGAGGTGATGAAGGAATATAAGAGATCTGGTAGCAGACCCATGTAGGGCAAGAGAGGATTACTGCATCTTCTGCAAAAGGAAACTAGGCAATGACAGATGGTGTAGAATGGAAAGTTCACAGCAAATGCTCCTCCTCTAGCTTATAGATACTTTTGTGGAACAGAATATATGTATCCCAGTATAAAAATCTAGTCTTCAATTTGAAATCAAAATGAATATTCAAGTACCCATCTTTCCCAGCTGCTATGTATGATTATGCTGTTAAAGATAGGCAAGCTAGCACAAATGACAGAAGAAAAGTCCAACTTGAATCTCCAGCCAAATGTAATCTTGATTTTGAGGTTAAAAAACATTTTCAAGTGCTGTTTGAAATATCCTTATACTTCTAGTTCCTCTTCGCATATATGCTTACTTAAAACATGGCCAGAAAAATACTGCACTGTAAATCGCATGAGCTCAAGAAACTTTTGTACTTTTAGCAGAATATATATAATGGGAAATGCTTTGTGTAATTCTATGTTTTTAGACATTTACTTCTATGTCAAATTGTGTAATATCATCATCTTATTAAAAATTACTGTATCATCAGAATTAGGATTGTCTACAACAATCAAATCCTATATCTATACCCAATCTCATCACACTGCCCAAAGAGTCAGAAACACATTTCAATAAGATAAATAGCTTTAAATAGGCTGTGAGGTGGACTTAAAGGCCTAATTATTTAGGAATTTTGGAAACTGTATTTAAACATACAAATCTGAAGAGATATCTCACACTAACCTGGCATGAGTTCAGTACAATTCAAATCAATGTTCCCACTACTGAGGTCAATCTTGACAGAATATTGTGTAATCAAGACAAGAATACTGTGCAATCAAGAATGAAGCTCAACACTTGCCCTAAAACCATGAAGGAGGAGGCTTCAGTTTTAAAACTATCTTTTTGTAAGCTTTGTTCCCTGTTTCATTCTATGTTTTATTAATACGGCATTGCTTTTTACACTGCAGGCATCTACAGTCAGGTTGTTTCTAATTTTTAGTAGGCTGCCAAAAAAAGTATTCTATGCTAGTTCAACTAAACTACCAGGTGCAAAGCTCCAAGCCATTTGCAATAGTATTCCTGACTGGAATACTGATGGGATAATGTCCATAGGTTGCAACTGCCCCTCCTGCAATGTCATTATGGAACACTTACAAAGGATTCATCACCAGCAGTACACTCCCAAACAAACAAATTTGTTAGTCAACACACATCTTCAGCTGAGAAGTACAACTGCAACACATGAGACAGGCATGCAAGTTTCTAAATTCATTGGGGGTTTTCCTCATTATCTGCAACTATACATCTGTTCTTTTATCTACTATCTGGACTTTGATTGTTTCTCTGGAAATATGCCTCATCCCTTGCTCCCAAGAGTTTCTCCACTGAAGGTCATATTAGGAGAAACTACTCACATAGACTAACAGATGCTTGTAAGACCCAAGCTTCTATTTCTTTTGCTTTCCATACTACACATATGTCATGGGTTCAGCAGTAGCAGTCATTTTTCTCCTTCTTAGTAGTTGGAGCAGCACTGTGGTTTTTGACTTGTGGCCTGAGAACAGCACTGATAACACCAATGTTTCTAGTTATGGCTTAGTGATGTTTGGTCTGGCCAAGGACTTTCTGAGCCTCATGCTCTGCCAGGGAGGAGGG
>JANRGW010016100.1:0-23932 GCA_024733675.1 Psilopsiagon aymara
ATGTCAAGGTCCCTCTGGATGGCATTCCTTCCCTCCAGTGTATCAACCGAACCACTCAGATTGGTGTCATCGGCAAACTTGCTGAAGGCACACTCAATCCCACTGTCCATGTCACCAACAAAGATGATGAACAAGACCTGTCCCAACACTGATGCCTGAGAGACACCACTCGTTAGTGGTCTCCAGTACTGATCTCCTATCATTGCCCATGAACCACCCCAATGAAAGCAGTCTAACTAACTGAAATGTGTTAAATTGCCAGTAGATATCACTTTGAAAGCTATTTCTTACTACTTTCTATCCACTTTGCAGCTTTAAGCACCCCAGCTTTGGCATGTAAAATGACCACAACATGTGCGCAGTACAGCCATTGGAAGCAGTGCTGCTCATCCAACTATACGGAAACAGCATTTATTTTAAGCTGAGTTGTTCATCTGGTTTTAAGTTTTATAGAGTGAGTAAGTGCATGGCTGCAGAATTTCAAACTGCCTGGTTATAAATCTAGTGACAGTAAAGCTGGAAGGCTCAGTGAGTGGCTTCCCTCCAAGCACTTGCTTTTTTATGAATTCCTGAAGAAGAGATTAGGTTTACAGTTAATGCATATGTTCTCATAGTACATTCTTTGCTTTCTGGCTACCTTATCTTACATTTGTGTGCATCAGTCTTGAGAGAAACAGGTTTAACTTCTCACTCCAACTCAGCTGGGCAATAGCACTGCCTTTTAAGTAGGGTGGAAAATGAATGCAAAGCTTTCCCTGGACATAGGAAAGATCTGGCCATGCAGCTGTCTGGATGACTGAATGTAATAACCACAAATAAAGGTTAAGCTTGCCTACCCCATACCAGCACTGCCTGTCAGAGATTCCTGACTCTTGACCTAAGTTGCTCAAAACACTGATCAACCTATTTCAGTTAAAGCAAGCAAGAGCAGCAAAACAGGGGAGAGTAATAGATCTTTTCTAACCCATTTTGTTGGCTTAAAAGGTAATTAACCTTTAGCTGGACCATAAAGATAAACTTCAGCTGTTTTCCAGATAAAAATCAAAGGCTTTTGTCTAAAAACAAAGTTTGTTTGCAAAGTTGAAATATGCTTTGTTGAATAGTGAACTTGATGATGTGACAACTAGAGGGATTTATCCATTCCTGAGCTAAGAATTTTACTTCCATCCATGGAACTGTGCAACAGTGGTTACCTCAGCCTGCCATAAAACACCTATCTGTTATTTGTCACCCATCTTTGAATCATCCGTAGGTGAAGCAAGGTTCTAGCCTCTACTTTATGACTTCAGTCAAGTTCAGAGAGAGGGGAGGGGAAAAAAGAGTATGTGGAAAGTCCCTAGAACATACAGCGAAGGAAGAGTGGTAGCAGGATTTGTAGCAGATCTGGTCATGCGGAAATTGGATGCAAGCAAGAGGAAAAGCTGCTTGCACAGACAGAGGGAATGAGATGAGAGGCACTGAGGGCAGGGAGGATCTGGGTGCTTGTGAATGATTATGGGGGTGTAAATAAGTGGAGCCTTTCTTATTGCTCAGCTCCATGCAGGGAGGAGATTAGCAAAGTGAGAAGTCTACAGAAACTATCCAGAGAAGCTCTCTGCTGTGCAAACCCTTGGGGTAGGCTACATCTCAGAGCAATCAGGTGGAGATCAGGAAGAGAAGTCAGTGTCCCAGCAGGATCACCAGTACATCTAAACACAGACTGTATTAGTGAAGATGGGAGATGGAAGGTGAAGACTGTGTGGGGAAGCCTTTACTCTCTAATGTATGGGACCTCAATGTCCTTGAGATAGAAATGCTCTGGAGATGAGATATCATGTCTTAAGGACCTCTGCACAAATCCCAAAGAAGACTTGGTGGTGACAAGGCAACCAGGGCAGTAAGCTGCAGAAGAGGCTCAAGATTTTTATCTGACATGGCGTAAAAAGTAAGTGGCTTTGGAAAACTTCTGTGCTATGTGCTTTAGTTACCATGCATCCTGAGTGGACTCCACCAGAGCCCGCAAAGGGCTGAGTGGTGGGACGTGGGCACGTAGGCACTTGGAGCACACATCCAGATGTCAGCTGCTGCAGGCATTACAGAGCCTCTGCCCAACCCAGGCAGAAAAATAGCTCACAGACATAGTCTTTAGCATTTTCCTGGTTCAGAACAGGCTCTCAGACAAGCACAGCTTGGCTCTGTATTTTTGCAGGGTCAAAGCACATAGAAACATTTGCTAACATGAACCAGGTGGATATGTTGGGGGCTCTTGTTTGCACAATGTGGTTTAGTGCCAATCAGGCTATGTTAGCCTAAAATAAAGCAAGGCTCTGATCCCAGCTATCAGAGCTTCAATGGCTTTTCCAAACACCAAGTGTCTTTCCAGACCCAGGGTTTGTACTTAAACATGACTTCATTCTGCTTTATGACTAAGTGCGGGCAGAAAGAAAGGATGATATGGCCAAGGAGAAACTGTGCTTGTCACTTTATTCAAAATACACTTTTGCAAAGTGCATTTGGTAATTTGCCATTGTAACCACCTGCACGTAGAGCTTTCAGTGCAGAGCTCTGACACTGTATTTAGTTCATACTTTGACTGCTCAGCTAAAACTTCCATTTGTATGCATTTATTCTACTTCACACATTATGTTATCAGTCACTTTCAATATTTCAAAGTCCCAGCAGATTTTTTCTGACATAGATTTGTCAGAATGAAGTGCCTTGATTGCTATTATTATAGATGGCAGTTCATGACTAAGGGAAAAGTCTTATATAGAACCAGAATATTTAAACTGCTCAATAAAACAATAGATAATGCAGAATAAAATTAGAGCAAATGAACAGAAATAGATGCTTTGAATGACCAGCCAAGTAAATCAAAAAAGAAAAAAAAGGAAAAAAAAGAGGATGGAAGGCAGGATTTATAATCCTATGCAACAGAATCACTCAGGAAAAATCTAATTTTTTTAAGCTCATGTGCAAGGTGTTGAAAATGGCTCTTTTCAGCTGCCAGTAGTAAGTCACTAAAGTATGTCATACTCGGACTTCTGTTAATCAAGCATTTTATCATATTCCTCTAATGATCCCTCTGAATAGAAAGATTTTAATAAGTCCATTATAGTCACAGCACAATATAACAAGGGGCTTTGGCCTAACCTGAGAGGGTGCTTACACTCTTGATTAAGTCCTGGTGGTAGTAATTTGTCATGGCACATGAGCACATCTCTCTCTCTCGCATATGCTTAATAGCATGCAGGGACTTTGCTAGTTCACTCTAAAAGCCTTTGCAGTTTAGGACTGAACCCGGGGGAAACACACTTGTTTGGAAATGTAATGGTCCTTTTATGCTTACTTTAACTTAAAAATCCTTTTCCTTTTATTTGCTACTGTTGTCTTCAGCTGAAAGCAGAGTATAACAATTGGCAAATTTCCAGAGCAATGAACAAAATCTGCCACTTTGACTACCTGGCTTTGTAGATAACTACATACTACAGATGCTCCCACCAGTGAAGAAAGATTTCAACTAGCAACACGCATGAAAGGGCAAAGTAACTGTACTGGCTGCAGTTTCACAGGTGTCATGCCTAACCATGACCAAAGAGATCATCAGTAACTCCAAAGATATCAGATTCCTATAGAAAGCCCATTTGACAGATAAGCTGTTGGTTTAGGTTTGTTTAGTTTTTTTAATTAAACATTTGAAATTTTTAAATTTAAAAAACAACTTCCATTACAGTAATATTCGGAGAGAAAAGTAGCAGAGTAGTAAGCATGGGTTTGCAGATGACAGAAGGGACTAGAAGCTCCTGTCCCAGGATTGATTTTTTTGGCTTTGGTCAGAGTATTCTTCAAGCAACATGTGAGAGGAAGTGTGCAGAACTGAGCTTTGAGTTAATTGAAAAGTATGGACTCTATTTTTAATGTTGCAGTATTAATTTCCTTGGGTTTGGAGGTACTGTAATTAATTAGTAGCAGATCTTCAGATCATGGAATTATGCCAGATTTATGCTGGTTTAGCTGATGGGAGAATTTAATCTTATAAATATGTCTTTGGCGTAATTTAGATGTAAGACTCAAGATTAACATAAATTCCCTCTTTCATGGATGTTCATTTCTTTTTTTGCCTGCAAAGTACTATGTGAAGCTACTGAAATATGGCAACTCTGACAGTCACACTTGTGCAGCAGTCAAGGCTTTCTAAAAGCCATCAGGGTTCACCTGCAGCATCAAATTCATCTGCATTCTTCCACTGTTTTATATAAATCTGGAGAAAATTGTAAATTACACAGAAAAAAAAGCAATTGAAAATGAAACATGGTTAATACACAGAGGAAGTGAAGGTTTTTTGATCATCTTTATGTCATTCCTAAATTAGCAACACCTAAAATGCTCATTTTTCATTCTTCTTAGGCAACATGGTCTAGTGTGAAGTGTCCCTGCCCTTGGCAGATGTGTTGGAACTAGATGATCTTAAGGTCCTTTCCAACCAAAACCATTCTGTGATTCTACAAATCTTGAGTAGCAGCCTTGCTCCGAGTTAAATATATAAGGCCTCTTGAACATAAGGGGGTCTTGGAAAGAACCTCTGACAGGTTTTTAAAACAAGAACAAATACATCCATGGTTGTACTTATAAGTCAGTCACTGTGCTGGCAGCAGCATTTATATTTTATTCTCACCCCTAAGATGAAATGTGTGTGTGGCTGGGCCAGTAGCACAGAGCAGACAAATAATGCATAGCAATACCCTCTCCTCCTGCTTTACAAGTGAAGGGGCTGTCACTCCAACTTGCAGTGGGAAACTAAGCTTGGGGAGATAAGTAACACATCTAAAGTAACTCCATAAATCACTTGGCCAGATAGCAAAGCCATCACTTCTCCCACCACACCTTTTCTCCCTATTTCCCTGTTTTTCCTTCTTTATTCCTATCACAGGCCACACAGATAAAATGGTTACTTGCTCTGAGGCCTTTATTGTAGAAGAAATCCAGGTGGTTTTTTGTTGGGGGTGAGGGGTGGTGTGGGGTGTTAAAGGCCTGAGGTTAGGAGAAGCAGCCTCACTGCTTCCACCGAGAGCTGCAATAGCTAAGATGAAGGGAGACTGCAGGCTGTGGAGCCAGCACAGCCACAGGCACAGCATCCTTCCTCTCCCTCCTGCCAGCTTTATTTGAAATTACCTTGGCACCACCAGCTGTGTCCGTTTTTCTGCCCAAAGCGCTTTCCTACTGCTGCTTCAATTAACACCGACCCTTTTAGCTGCTCCAGTGTTGTGTAGAAAACTGTTGTCCGTTGCGCTGCCAGACAGGCAGAGTGGTCTGCAGCAGGGCCCGTGGGGTGCAGGGGGGCATTTCCCATTGTGGCTGGGCAAAGTCAGGGTTGAGGCAGCATAGAGAGGGCTGCCACTTTGTGCCGGTGGTGGTCTCAAAACCACCTCAGTAACACAACTGCTGTCTGGAATCAGAACTGTTCTTCATTTCTGTTCATTTGTATTTCCTTTTTTGTCCAGTTTTTAGGAAGTGTGAGTGATTTGTTTGTTCATTGACTGATGCTGTCATCTTTTTGCTTGTGTTTGAAATAAAGCCTGGGTAAGCAACTGTCACCAGGAGACTTCTGTCCCAGGCTGGCAGGACTGGGGGCACACCATGCTGTGCTCCTTTCAGCCTGTTCCAATTCAGATGATTCCCACAGTGCTGCATTTCAGGTTCAGTTCTGAAGATCTGCTTGCTCCCAGAGAAGCTTTCTCATCCCCCACAGGCACTTGCATATACACTTGTATCTTTTTCCAAATTGAGGAAAAGGTAGAGATGCCAGCCCTTCATTTTGTCAAGGCAACGATAAGCTGCGTGCTAAGATATTTAAATGTTTCAGCCCTTTAGATCACTAATATATATCCAACTGATCCTTTCCAGATGGAGTCGCAGGGATGAATCTGAATAGTAATGGTGCGGGTTATCTCAGTGTAAATAGCACAATATCTTTATTCAGGAGGAGAAATGCTGCAGGTCTGCACTGATATATTGATCTGGATAAAGAAGATAGTTTATTCCTAACTGGAGGCACCTTCTCAAGGTTCAGTTTGTGATGCTTGCAGGTAAAACTGATGATTTACTGTTCGTGGATATGGCAACCTACATAGTATGCTGCCTACAAAACAAAGTCTTTTTCTCCATGGGCCTAATGCTGGACTTCATGAGCCTCCTGCTGTACTGCAAACACCATTGTAAACATTGCATCTGGGCAAGAAAGTCCCTTATTTCTGTTTGCTGTTCTTTCCGGCAGTCTACTTTGCTTTTATTCGGGGTGTTAGTGATGCTTGCCTTGAGTCATAGTGCTTTGACAGCAGGGTTGCAGGAAGCTTTCTTGGCAACATTTGCTTTTCTAGAGAATTGTTTCCTGGCTGGAGGCTTATTACCCCCACTGAACTTGGGCTTTCTTTCAAAGAAATTTCAGCTAAGTTTTTGGACTTGGTTTGAATGAAATTGAATTGAATGAATCTGTGGTTGAAGGAGAAAATATTCAAGGATTATTTTTTAACTCAAAATAGGGAACAGATTATGAAATTATGAGGCATTTGCTCAAGGGCTTGTCAATAAGAACTGCTGGTTTTAGCACACCATTTCTCCTGTGTTTCACTGTCTGCTCCACAATAACCTATAGTTAGCTAAATTAGCTAACTATTAGCTAGATATTGAGATGTTATTAGACATTCTTAAACTGAAATCTTTGTTAAAGTTGAAAGAAACTCATTATTTGATAGACGGGAATAGAAAAAAATGCTTATTATAACTCCAGAATCAGTCATCATAAAATGAGGAAAGCCTGGATTAAGGTTTCACATCAAAGAAACCTGAAGGTAAAGGATACAATTAATTCAGACAGCCAACTCCATATCAGCCCTGTAATGATGCCATGTAGTTAACCTAGGCTTATAATTAAGGCATTTCCTTAATTATTACAACCTCAGTAGATAAAAACGAAACCAAGTGTGCTTATTTCTTTTGTTTTCAGTTTTGTAAGAACATGTTACATTTTTTGTCTTCAGGTGATTACTTTTTGGCAGGGATGTGAAGGCCAGTAAGCTGAGAGGTTAGGAAGTTGAAAATGCATGGAAGGAGGGTGCCTCATCCTGATTCATGCTCTGTAAATCTTCCCCTGGCTTTTCCTACATCAGTGTGGGATCCTCTGTGGACCAGGATGCTGGACTAGGTGTTGTAACGGCCTTTCCATCCCTACTGTCTGCAAATATGTTCACTTCATTGTAAAATGCTCTTCCCCTGCCATCAGCCTGCTGGCTTTCTCCTCCAAGCTTAAAGTTTGCTACTTTGCAGCATCTCTCCTTCATGTTCAGGGCACTTAGGTCACCCTCAGCAGCATATGTGAATGCTCCAGCCTGGGACGTGGATAGCTCCAGGACATATGGGGGATCCCCCAGGTAGCTTGCTTGTCCATATCATGAGTCCACAGCTAACTTCCCATGATCTATTCTACTTCATTTACACTGGTTATTGAATTTTGCTGGCAGCATTGTCTTTCATACTCTTGGAACTAACATCAATTGTCATGGCAATTACTGTCAGATGGTTGCAACTTGTTTGCTTGAAGGAGGAGGGTAGGAAAGCTGATGGCCAGAACAAGTAGCAGTTCAAAGAAGCACAAGATACCAGTTACTAATACTTATTGGTGACCAAAATGTTTGAGGCTGTAATGTTTGGCAGTTTGACTTCAGTCAATATCGTACGTCTTTCTTATTAACACCTAGGTGAATATCATTGCTTTGATGTTTAATAATGATGACATTTGAAACAATTAATTAAAGAAATAGGACATTCTCTATGAAGTCATTCTTCAAATAGTTATAGTAGTCATATGTCTGCCCATACTGCTTGTGATTTGGCCATTTTATACTAAGAAATAGTTTACAAAGGAGCTCCCCATGTTTGAAAAAACATGGACTATTTTTAACATCTTTTAGCCTCTCCACAGTGCTTAGCCCCAGCTCCCCTGATGCTCTGGGGAAGAAAGACTGCAGAAGTAGAAGTTAATCACACATCTCCTGGCATCTAACCATGTTACATTGCGAATAGGGTCCACAGGCTGTTATTTCCATCTCAGTGCTTTTCAACATCAGGCCTGCCTATTGACACTTCTAACATGGGTGAAGTGGTTTGTTTATAGCTTTTTATGAAGCCAGTGAAGAACTAAATCTGAAAGCTTCTTTGCATGAGGTTGAAGAATATACACACATGATAACAGCATGCCATTACCACTAACTCAGTGATGGATTATTTTTACTAGATAATAAACACAAAATAGAAGGCTTCAACCCACAATGACTAAACCCACTGAAAAATTTTGGCTGTAATGACTAAAGAAGTTGAAATCCTTGTAAATAGACATAAATTGATAGAAGAAATGCAAGATAAAGAAAATTATGTAAACACAGCAGGTGCTCATAAGAATGCTCTTATCAATGCTCTTTTCTGTAAAACAGTGACAGAGAAAATTAATAGAGTAAGGCCTTGAAGCACTATTACAATATATACCTATTCATATATGCTTTCCTGAGACATTCTTTTCTTAAAATAAAGCATCCCCTTCCATGCAAAACAAGTCTGGCAAGGAGGAGAGAAGTGTGTATTAAACTTGCTCAGCTCATAGCTCTATAGATAGGATCAAATTCAGTTGTGTCAAAATTTGGAGAAAATGCTTCACAGCCTTTTCAAGTCAAATACACCTAATAGGACAAAATTATGTCTCTGGAATATCTTGGTATGAATTTGTTGTTTTGCTGAGCAGCCTAACACAAACAGAGATGTTTTGAAGCATCCCAGGCTGCTTGATGGTTGGTTTATGTTTAGAAGAAGAGGAGAAGAATTTTTACCTTATTGACTGGAGAAGTCCAGGCAAGCATCATCTACTTCTCTATTGAGTCTGGCTTTCCTAATGGAGGGAAATGAGGAGTCTTTGCACACGAGTTGTGACATACGTGTTTCAGCTTTGCTGCACATGCTTGCTGAAGTCACACAGCCACTTTTCCAGTGCCTTTCTTAACCACAAGTTTTGGGAAACAGCAAGGGCTTTTGCCTCATGTTGGGTAGCATTTAAAAACATCGCAACAGGGGATGTATCAATATTGATCTTGTGCTGGAGACTGCATTTCTTGATGCTTCACTCTTTTGTAATGAACACCTCTAAGGGAAAAAATGAGATAATAATACTCATTCCACCAGGGTTCCAGGGGAATGAAAACAGGTTTCTTGTCACACTTGAGTTGACAGTTGTCTGATTGATGGCATTTAGGAGGAGTTGAAATAGGATTAAAGCTTTATGATGCTGGTTTATTTCAAGAACATGACATGTTCGACATGATAATAAAGTGGGGATTTTTCTTCTCTGTTTTTATTGGGCTTGAGGCTATTTGAGATGAAATTAAGGATAAAATGATGGCTGAAGTCAGCTGTACATGTTTCTGAGGCAGTCGGACACAAGCTGACAGGAGCTGTTATAAAACTTGACAGCAAAACCAAAAGGAAACTAATACTGTAATGGTACATTCTGTATGGGAGGCCAAGCCTCTCAACAGTGTTGGAAGGCATTCTGCCCTAACATGCTTTAATATCATAGTTGTATATCAAGAATTATCATCAGGAGAAGGCACTAGAGGTAGTGGTTTGAGATAACAGATATTTAGAGAACTGGTGAAGCGAGAGTTAATCTTCTATTTCATTGTGGACACATAATGAATGAGAGGAAAGAAAAAGTTTCCCAGTATCACATGGTAGCACAGAGTAAAGAGTGTAAAATCCTCACAGAAAGGGAGAGCGGTCGCTGAACCATCTGTCCCTCCAACACTTGGATTTAACCTTCAGCTCACTAGTATATATGTTTTACCCACTAATAATAAAACCAGAGTAATAGAGTTATAAGCCCTTGGTACTAAAAGTTGGTTGCTGTAAATAAATCTCTGCTGCACCAGGAAGCCTTAAGCATATTTTTAATAAGAAAACCTTAACTTTTGAGTAGTCTTTAGGCTCTCACCAGAGTGAAGTCATCATTATTAATACCCCCTGTGGAGCTCTGAAATAACTTTTCATTTACTTAGCTATTTATATGCTCCCTTACAATAATATTGTAAGCAAGCTTGGTTAGTATTAATAAAGCTAATGGTTCATTACGTCATATAGATGTTTTTATTTAGAAAGACCACTTACTCTAAGCCATTGAAAGCTAAACTGCTTCAAATGCTTGCTGTTGGCAGTTTGCACAAGGGTCTCCTGGGGTTACTTTACCTTAGGTGCTCTGAAATGCCTCTGATGTCATCTTTGGGCAGAAATCTCTCTCATGTGTTGGCTATAGAAGGAACTAGTTTGGAACTTACAGCTGGACAAGCCAGGTGCCCCAAGCCAGGTTTCTGTCGCAGGCCCACAGAGGTGGAGCACCAGGGGGCACTGGCAAGAAAGAAGGCAGAGCAGAGAAGGGAACTAGTGATGGGATGAAAAGTCTGATGTCTTTCATCTACCATGTGTCTTTATCACTGGGGGAATACCAACAGGACATGCCAAAACCCATTACTCTTGCACTGGGGTACTTGTTTTAGATCCACAGTCCAAGATCTTCGTTTGTGTGATAGAAGACCCAAGTGATAAAGCTACAGGCAATTTGCTTTTATTGCTTAAGAATCAAAGGGATCCGCTGGCTCACTAAATCCATTATCCTGCTATGATAGGCAAGCATACCATATGGGTCCTTTCATAACTTCATCAAGTCCCATCTCAATACCAGTCCTGGGGATTTTTGTTCACTCTAGTGTTTTACCCTGGAAGATCTGTTGTTTTTACGGTGCTCTTTCTGCTGGGAAGCTTTTCCTCTTTCATGTGCATTCTTTAAGGTCAGGACTTCTTCATAGCCAGCATGTAACTGTTTGCTTTTGTTAACATTGTCTTTTCCCTCACATTGCTTTTCTCTGTCACTGTTTCTGCCTTCATTCACTCTCAGTTCTCCTCTTTTTCATACATGTCAAAAAGGCTTTTATTCTCTTGAGAGAGGGTCTCTGTTCTCCTGTTCATCCCTGTATCTTTTATCTGCACTGGTTCTGGTTCCTTGAAGGTGGGCAAGGGCAGATGTGCAGAGTGTGTCAGATGAGATGGCGCCTGTACCTTCCACTGTTTGAATAAGAAATACTTTGCTTGGTGTATTCTAGCAAAGTATTTGTCCATTGTACAACTTCATGGTGCTGCAGGTCATTAGTCACTGTTACACCTCACCCTTTGCTTAAACCACGACAGTTGTCCACATTTGCATCCAAGTGATGAATTCCTAGCTGGTGTGGTGCTGGCATTCCTCATCAGCTGTGCCCTCCAACCTTCAGCATAGTAAATAACCTTTACTGAAACCTCAGTAAAAAATGTTAAATTTAGGAGGCACAGATTTGGGGGGAGGGTGATTTTTTTTGTTGTTGTTCTTGAACTGAAGATGGCCTTTGGTAGGAAAATCCCAAACATGTAGGTAAGTAGCAATGTAGTAATACCAGCTTGCTCATTTGTGTAAGAATAGGCCTGAAGTGAATGTATTGCTGTAGTTCAGGGAAAAAAAAAAGCTTTATATAGTTGTTAATTATTTTTTTTAGGAGAGAGCTCAATTCTGTTGACTTTTCTCACACCTACAGTCCTTCAGCATGAAGTGAATGGTAGCACAGGAGAAAATGCTATTGTTGTAAACTAAAGCTCAGAGTTCTTCCAAGCAAGTCTCTGTTCTTTGCAAACTTAAGAGAATAATAAATGCAGATTGCATCAGGGATGTAGCTGATGATAATAGCACAATATTTGGTCTCTGATTATTCATTGTAGTAGGACAATTACAGGAATCTTGAATTTTTCTATTGCACAATTAAGATTTACTACACTTTGTTGCAAAAAAAAAGTGTAGAACAGAGTTTATTTTTCTCTTTTTCATGTAGTCAGAGGTAGCATTTGTGACTGTGAGGAGCCTGGTTTTGTATAAGTGCTGTGAGACGAGAAAAACAAATTGCCTTAGTGCTCTTCACCTGACTCCTTCACCACTTAGCTAAACTGGGCTTGCTTTTGAGTCTCCAGCTAAACCCAGGCTCCAGTGAATTTCCCATTGATTGAAATTTATTGTGAGCATTTTGAAATACAGCTACAGTTATCTCTGCTTGATAGATAAATTCATTATGCTTTCTGATAGATTTTTACATGTTAAATAACATATAAAATACTGCTGTTATTTGGCAGGCACGGGCTATTGGAAAGTAATAAATGCAGTCAAAAAAGAGACACTTCCTTCTTAACCACTTTCTTTGGAATGACAACTGCATGTTTTCATTCCAATAATGGGAAGTTTTCGTTGCAGGTATACTGCTATACCTGTAGGAGAAATTTGATCTGTGGTCACTGAGAAATAGTTCATTTTTTGCTAGTGCTAGTAAAAATAATTGCAGTGTCAGTTCGGTACCTGAGTTACTTGTGATAGATATACTTCTGGATTAGGCAGTCTGCACTGAGAAATAATGAGGTGTCAGGTTTTGTTTAAAAAATGAGCAGTAAAATATCTCTGCAGGTTATTATCACTTTGAGGGATTGTGGTTCCTCTCTATTATTCCCTCCACTATTGTTGAATTGTCCAATTTAAGTGAATAACAGTGCATTCTTTCTAGAAACTGTTGATGGGAGCCAAGGAAATAAAATGTAATGGAGGGATCTATTACATAAAGGATACCTGTATATAACAGCCATTGGCAAAGTTGAGAGACAACAGCCAGGAACCAAATTCACCTTGTTACGAAGCATAACAAGGAGCTTTAAGAGAGGAAACTCTGAAATAGCTGGGCTATAAACTATAGCATTTATCAAAATACCCTAAGTAATTAAATAATTATGCAGAGTAGCCAGATTTCATTGCTTAGATCCCAGCTGCCATTACGGTTTATGAAGGCAGTATATTTCTAAATGAGGAACGGCCTTCCTTTCTCTTTTTTATGTCTAAGGCCAAACTGTCATGCATAATTCATCTTTAATGGAAATATATTTACATGTTTTCATTTTGTAAGTGAATTTAGGATTTGGTCTGTGCAGGGAGAAGAAAGGAAATCAACAGCTCTGTTCTGGGCTAAGATCTTCTTGTGCTTGTGCCAAGTCTTATTATGGAGCAATTTTTTTATGGCCACATTTCAAAGCCTTGTATAACAGAGATTATGATGAAAAATGTTCCAAGGGTCTACATCCATATCAGTGCTGGGTGTCGCTATTGTAACAAATTTAATTTTCCCTCATCAAATTGCATATTGCCACAGTATTGTTGTGTCTGTCTTTTTGATTTACATAAACAAATTTCAGAGTAGCTGGACTACTCCGGCATGATGAGATGGACGTGAAATATCACCCACCACCTTGAATACTCCACATTTCCTTTTTGTTGTTATTCCTTACAGGTAGTGCTGCTGTGCTGTTAAATTGGCTTTCATTCATTCCCAGTTCCTTTCGTTCTACTTTACTTAATGATCCATGTCAGCAAGTAGATCCCAGTTTAGAGCAAAACAAAGTAAAATTGATTTTCCCAGTTGTATTAAATTTATTTGACAAGATAGAAGCTACCAGTTTGATTCTTAGCTGGAGTGGCAAAGGTCACACCAGTACTTGGTTAGAGCTGTGGCAGCTGAGACCCTTGGAGATGAAGGGTGCAGATTAGGAGGTTTGCGTGCTTTATCCCCGCAAGAAAGAGGGCAGGAAATTTCCCCTTGCATGCTTTCTCTGAATGGGGCAGAGGCAGTTCTGCAAACTGAAAGCCCTGCCCTTAGCACAGGAGCAGGAGCTGGAGGTGGAAAATGCTTGTTAGATCACTCAGTTCATTTCCCTGACAAAGCAGATCTGTCGTCTGCCTTTCCCAGTGCTCCATCTGTCCCCTGCATTTCCCTGTGCTTCTGCTGTCTTGGGTATTTTTGAAGTGGAATGAAGCAAGTATTTTATCTAGTCATTAATAAGGAAAACTTCATTCACCTGTGGCACTCCTACCTTTCTTGCTACGAGAAATGTTATATTATTGGTTTACCCACACTTCAGTGCTTTGTACTCCTTAATGGCAGGTTTTTTAGGCAATGGCTATCTAATTTATATTAGATAAGTGCTATCCATTTGTATGGTGTCCATCACTGTGGTGTGTTAGCACCAGAGTGACAGCTTTCTTTTCCTTTCCTGTGTGTGCAGTGGGCTGGCATGATTTATGATTGTCAGCTGTATCCTTAATACTTCTGCTTGTGTGTGCAGATGTGTTTGTTTAAATAAGTTACAGCATTTTACAAAGCTTGCTGATTTTAGCCTGTATCAGCATTTTCTGGTGTGTGATAAGACAGGCTTTTCTATCATTTCCCAAATTCCAAGCTTTTTAAAAAAGAGAAATATGAGCAACTAAGCAACCACTGCAAGAGTGACTGGGCACTGTGGTTACAGACAAGCCCAGCCTTTCTATGTACGTGACTGGTGTAACTTGCCCACCAATGTCTGCCAGCAGTTTTGTACCCTGCTTCTTGGTCTGGTCTGTGTGAGATCCCAGCAAAAGCAAAGCACCCATGAGCCAGAGCATTCCTACCCTGGAAGCCCCATAATTTAGGGCTTGTGATGAGCTGCTGTAACTTTGCACCCTCCATGCTTTCTTCTTCCCGAGTCGAGGCTCCTCAGCCAGCAGCAGTACGGAACAGAGCTGATGGCTGCTGTGTTTATTCCTCTGTCGTTTCTGATAGTGGTTAATAAGAACGCCTCACATTGCTAATGCCCTGTTTACTGCAGTTTAAATGTGTTGCCTTACTTCAGCTCTAACCTCCCCACTGTTGAAAACCATCCCCAATTAGGGCAGAGGAAGATTTTTCCAACCTACTGAGATTTGTTGGTAGAATGTTTACTGTCAATGTGCAGCCTCCTTTGGCTCAAAAAGTACATCACACATAAATAACATTATCTCTGATTTCCTGCAAAATATCTGTTTTCTCTGAGAAGTTAATTACTGATTTCAAACCAACTGAAATGAGGCCTAATGATGGCCTTCTTTAAATTTTTGACAAGTGATGGCTTGATTGGAACTAACCTTATATAGCTTCAGACGAGAAATTTAGTTGTGATACATTTCCATTTCATCAATTCCTCCAAAGGCAGTGTCAGAGACCAGTTTAATTTCTGGACCTTTAACAACAAGGAAATAGAAAGACCAGAGCAATGTAAAAAGAGGTATTTTGAAAACTCTCAGCAGAGGATGCTTAAGTCTTCAGATGAAGCAGCTAACCTGCATGCCTAGCATCCAGGTAACTAACAGCAGGGCAAGACAAGTGGGTTTGGTATATGGAAGTGCTGAAGAAAGCAGCAGTCAGAAGTGACACTGATGGGATCAGAAGTGACACTGATGGGAACCTGAGGCTGCATATATTAGCTAAGCCAGGTTTTCAAGGTGATGACTTCTGTTGTTGTTGCTGTTAAGATGACTGAGCAAGGGAAATGAGGTCGCTTTCCTTGCCCCAGTGCCGGATGATTGATGCACAAGTAGCTGCCTGAATTCAGAAATGTTTTGCCCCACTGGGCACACTTACACCTCCCTGTGCTCACCAGGTCAGCTTCAGCTGAGCAGGGATTTATTCTGCCTCATTCAGCACATCCCCACAGTGCCCTGACCTTGTCTCCCTCCAGCCCTGCTCTCTGGGCTGCAGCCACCATCATTCCCCAAGTGGAGGAACTTGGAGCTGAGCCTGGGTCCCTCTTGCCTCCCTTGTTTCTGGTAAATCAATGCATGGAGCCTTGTCTTCACAGTTGCACCACTGCTTGGCTCAGTGCTGCCGTTGCACAGAGAAACATTTTATGGGCTGGTTCATTTTCAGCAACAGGAGCTGTTTTCTGTTTTAAAGAGTGATTTCAGAAGTTTCAGTTCTTTCCTGGGCATGGCAAATATTTCTAGCCATTCATTCAGAAAGCCAGCAGTTGCTCTATTACTTCTTTCTCTTTCCTTCAGTCTCTTGGTAGAAGGCTTCCATTTTATTTTGTCTTTATTTTCCTTATTGTTTGTCTTGCACATGGCCTTACTCCTTGATTAAATTACACATCCTTTGTCCCACCAAAGTTTTTCAAACCCAACAGGATTAGGCCTTTAGTGAGTTATTACAGAAGCAAAGCCTCTACCTCACAGTAAGCCATTTCCTGCCTTTCTATGTTTTCCTGCCAGAAACAATGAAAAAAGCCACAAGAGACAGGAATAATGCAGTCTTATTTAGTGAGCATCAAATGCAGAGTCTGTGTTATTTACACTTTATCATATTAAACTGAACTGAATGTTTGCTTGACATCTACCTTTGTGTACCAGGCCTTATTCTGATGGCAGAAAGCAAATGAAAAAAAAAAAAAAAAAAGAAGAAAGAAAGAACTGGAAATTAGGAGAATAGCGGGGATTTAGAAATTGCTTGGACCTAGGCAGCAGTGCTTGTCCGGATTCCACTTTTCTTTGCTAAAATTCTGGAGCTGAGCTCTCCACAACACGTTTTGGTTTCAGTAAGAAAGCTCAAATGAGTGCAGACTTCAGATCTTCACCTATAAAACTGGAGGACCCTTTGGATTCAAAACGTGTTCTTTCTCTCCTCTCGGTCTCTGTAGCTGGGCTTTCCATCATCTACAAAATGTCTGCCAGTGGACCAAAAAGTTGTTTCCTCCTGAAGTTTCCCAGCAGGTTATTCTAACAGGAATGTCCCTGCCCATACTGCTCCACCTGGGGAGATTGCTTACCTGTAAAGTCAAGGTGATTAAGTACTTCTTCCCAAGCTGTGATTAGTCTTTCCTCCTCTGCTTTACTACCCCGGCCTGCCTCGCAGCTGCAGTTTCTCAAGCAGATTCCTGATGGCCACCACTGTGACTGCTCTCCTGGGCCGGAGAAGGAGCAGACAGAGCCCAAATGACAGGGAAGCAGAGAGCATTTCACATCTTGTAGCTTTATAGGGAGACATTTTAAGTCATTTGAAGAAGAACCAGGGATGAGAAGCAGCAAAGGGGCAGAGAAATGTTATAGAAACCTGTAAGTTTAGCCTTCTTTTCTGGCTCAATCAGGGAAGGTATTTGATCATATTAGGTTGTATTTAAATCACAAGATTATTTTTAAATCTTTTTGTGACTGATGCCACCAGGAAAGCATATATTTAATGTAATGTGGAATTCTGATTCTTGACATAATTTTACAATTTCACTGTTTTCCCCTTTCATTCCCAAGGTGTACTCTCTCTCTTCCTACTGGGTGTTTATGTAATGCTTGAAATTTTGACAAGCCCTTGCGCATTTGATCCATGAAGACATATTCTCTTCCCCATCAGCAAACACAGCTGTTGGCTGCAAACTAGGCAGGTTTTGCCATAGATAAATCTGCAGGCTTTCTCCCCATTGGAGAAACACTGCTTGCCTCTAAATCAAAACTGACCACTCTCCCTAACAACTGCAGATAGAGCCCACTTCAACTTTGCATCAACCTTGTTGCCTGTAGAGGCAGAGATTTTATTGACACCTCCACATGTCCCTGCACGCTGATGAGCACAGAGCATCTATCTGCATTGCAGTCCCTTCATCCCTGGGACACTGCAAATCCCTGCAGTTCTTGATGGATGGGTGGTGGTCTGTGAATGAGCCACTAGCTCCAGGGGTAACTTTTTGGACTGGACCCTTTTCAGTATTGCTTCTACACTAGCAGGGTGTTCCTAGAGTTCCTTGTTCTCCTGCTATTTAACTGCTCTCTTCTTCTTCCCTTTCCTGCAACTGGTAGATGTACCAGTTCCCCATCAGCCTCAAGATGCTGTTGTGATTTCAGAGAGGTGGGTCAGGGAGAAGGAAGCACCGATGAAACTCCAGGCAGTTCCTGGAGTTTGGGCTGTTGTCTTGGGCTGTTTCTCCTGGTTTCTTCAGCCCTGCATCTGCTCACGTGTCTCTACCCTGCTGCCTCCCTGCTCACAGTGTTTTGATATTTTCTCCTCTGGCCCAAAGGGTTTTTCTCTTTGTAATTCGCTTTTCACTTCAAACCTCGTGAAGGAGAGATAGCATGCCTCTGAGCTTGGACTGAATAGAGCACAAGGCTTTGAATCTCTAACAAGCAGCTGGCTGCAGCTCTGAATATGATCTGATACGGAGAAACATGCCCAACAAACTCCTGCCACATTCACTTGAAGCAGGAAAGATTTGTATGTACATGCTTTCACTGAAAGACTGTATTATGCAGAGCATGCAAAGTATCAACTGCTATCCATTTTTAGAGCCATTGTTAAACAGAAAATTAGCATCGTGGAAGAGACAGTGGGAGATTTCGCATTCTCCCCACCTCTCCCTCTGCTGGTACAGTGCCTTTATTCTGATTTCTGTAGTTCTCTTTGTCTTACTGGCCTACTGGTCTCCCAATCATCCTTTGTTTCATTTATATTGACATACGCTGGCAGAAGATGAAGTTCACAGCATATATTTAGAGCTAGTGTTTTTGAGACCGTTAATTATTATTTTCCTCCATCTTTCCCAGGAAGCCGCTAGTGATTTGTTTTAAGGTTCATTTCCTGAGTGCTTACTGTCATTTACTGTGAACTCTGGTCTTTTCCTTTCTCTGCCTGTCCTTCAAAATGTTGACCACATGCTGGCTCTGCTTTGCATTTCTGTATCTGAGTTTGTATTTTAATATTCATTAGGTATTTGTACTGACAAGCCCATCAATACATTAAATTAGTATATATGCAGCTAACAAGTATGGTACATGCTTAACTGACTTATAACAACATTAAAACAGACAGACACAACAGATTGCCTCAGCAGGGTTTAATAAACTGTACTTATCCACAGTTCCTCTGAAAAACAGATGCACAACTGCAATGTACAGTGCTCCTGGAATAATAAGATAAACAGTAAACGTGCTAAGCTAAACATGTTTTGTTCTTCTGATGAGAAAAATTAACTTGCTTCTGTCGTAGAAGGTTGTTTCTGTGGCTTCTATTCCTTGAAACAATTAGGCTTTCAGTTATAAAGTACTGTGCATTTTAATTACACAAAATATTTAATGAATATCAAATAATACTGGAGTTGATAAAAGGAATGCAGTTATGCATTACTCTCTCATTCTCATGCAATGCTTTGAAGGTACTGAGATCTCTGAGAGTAATTAATATCATCATTAGAATATAATTTTTTTTTCTTCTAATTAATGCTAATGTGATTAAAATGGCAGCTTTTTTTGGATAAGAAGTATTATCTGTTCTCTATGTCAGTGAGAAAGTAGCTCTTCTAAAACAGGCAGAAGAAAACAGGCAGAAAATAGTGCTAGCTGAGAGTGGAAGAGAGCTTCTCAGTTTGTTCCTTTGCAAATGTAATTTATCTCCCATCCAGGAGTTTCCAGAAGAAATGTCCTGCCTTGCCTCTTGGAGAGAGCACAAACCCTCTATTGCATTATGCATCAGAGATGTCTTTTAATCATTTTAATGTAAATTGTAATAGATATTACTTACATATCCTGTTTCTTTACTCAAAAATTGTGTGCTTAAAAATGAACAAAAGTGCTATAATAAAAACCAGCCACTTAAAAAACACAAGTGGAATGAGTTTTGAATAAGTATTTATCTAATCTTTTTCAGCTTTGTCCTGAAACATGTCCTCATGCAGTTAACTTTGCTGAGGTGAATCATCCTTTAACTTCAATGGAGTTACTAAAGAAGCCTCTTGTCCTGCATTAGGGCATTAGCAGTGCTCACATCCCCACGAGTTCAAACCACAGTCGTCCCCTTCCTAGCGCTTCGTTTACATCAGGCCTAGGTCCCAAGAATAGGTATAGCTCCTGCCGTGCCAGGATGCACCTGGGAAGACTTCTGTGGAAAGTTTTGGGCTTGAGAGAATCCCCTAACCAGCAGTGCCCTTCACATTGCTTTTGACGGCCCATCAGTCATCTCCAGCCACCGAGGAGCTCAGAGTACATAAGCAGGGCAGAATACTGCCAAAAGGAAAGCCAGGGTTAATGTACTTGCTGACATGAGAATAAACATGGGGAGCATTTAAGTATGGTCCATGTAGCATCAGCCTCTAGACAGCAAGTTACAAAGGCACTAGAGCTGTCAGCATACTCCATCGGAGCACGCAGAGTCGCCCCAAGAATCTGTAGATTCCTTAACAACATGTTTAAACATCCTTTTAAGTTTATTTTTCTTTTTTATCTTTTTGGTTTGACTTGATCTACATGTATTTATTGGTTGTGGAGAGTTGTTGGCTTGTTCACTTTTTAAACATTTAAACTTGCTTCATTCTTTCTCTTCGTTAATAAGCAGTGTTATGAAGCATCAGAGAAACTGGCACTGGATGCAGCAGCAGTACCTCAGCAATTTCAGGTGATTCTTTAAAATCAGGTTTTGCACATTTTTGTAAGGAGGAAAAATCAACGGGAGTCATTTGAGCTATTCTTGCCTGGAAAATGCCGCTAGGATCAGTTTGAAACGTCTTCACCTGTAGAGAGAATGTTAGAAATCATGAGTAATCTCTCACAGCTTTGATCAGACTTCATATGCTGGAAGGTCAGGGCCTTCCTTTGTATTTATATTTGTTTATAGTTTCTTGAAAGGAGATAAGAAGAGACATTCAGTGTCAACTTTCTCCCCAGACATGTTTCTTTGGGGCCTCCCCAGAGCCCTGCACCACCTCTCCTTTCCAGGTCACATCTAGCCTTACTGGCACCCAAAGCCAGAGCTGTGGTGGTAAAACACTTGTGGGAGACCTCAAGAGAAAATGGCTAGCTTGTTAGGGATGCTTGTGCATTTTAACCGATAGTATTATCCCCATGCAAGAACATAAAGGTATATTGCAATTACCAGTGTTTTTAAGAACTCTTAAGAGCATCCCAATTTTTTATTTCTTATGGATGGTCTGCAAATTCATAGTCAGGCAGCACCTAAAAGTCTAAGCTCTGGGCCAGACAGTAATTTTCTTTCTCATAAACAGGCTCTTTTACAGACCAACCTCCATAAGAGATGCATAGGCCTGGCAGTGCTGGTGCTTTCAGCTCATTAGAAGATGGGTTTCATTTCTGATGTGGCATTACAAATCACCCTGAAAGATAAAAGGGGTTAAGAGATGTCTGTTTATTTATTTAATTATTCTTTTAAAATGCTAGTATACCAAAATTAAATAAGATATGTAAGTGGGGAAACTGTTTGTCCCAGAAATGGAGAAGTCTGAGAGCTAAACAAAACCAAAATATGTTGCAAGCTTCGCTGATTCAGGCTTGCTCCAGGAGCTTGCACTTAAATGCAAACAAGGTGGCATCAAACTTTTGGCAGTAAGAGATGGGAGTTCCCAGGAATAATACTGTATATCCCAGAGCTGCTGGAACTTGTCTTAATCCCTTTTATCGGGTACTTAGGCAATAACCACCCAGTTTGGTAACTGTCCCATCTCAGCTATCAGACAGCTATTGCAAAAGCAAATTCATAAACAAACACCTTTAGGAACATGCATTTGTTGACACACATTGCTGGGTGGTCCTGCTGGGGCAGCAGGGTCACACTGTTGGTTTTCATACTTCTTGGTTCCTCTGCAGCAGTTTGAGGCATCAAACAAGCTGAGCAGTGCTCCTTTCAGCTGCGCCTGACCTGCATTGCAATTTTTCTGTTTGAAAGAGGTCTAAAAGCTTCTGTAAAGGTGGAAAACACTCATTCCTTATTTTCCAACCAGCAGAAGATGACAAATGGTGTGTGCTGGGGAAAGCAGTCTAGGGAGAGATTTCCCTTTCCAGTGCTGAGCTTTCCCCACCAGTGTTCTGGTGAGGTTGGCTCACTGCTACAGAGATGTCATTTTCCAGAGGGGAACTTCTCACTTGCAGTTTTTTAGCTAGCACATAGAACTGATTTTGTTTATTTTTACTGCTAGCTTCAAACCTGTGTTCTTGCTCTCTTTCAGACTGCAGAATTACAGGTGTGTTTTGCTATTGCCTTTAAGCAAAACCTTGTGTTGCTTTCAGTATTGCTTTTAAAAGCTAATAGCATCAGAAACCTGAGTTTACTATAGTCATTAATTTACTTTCCTCCCAACAACCTTGGTTTTGGTCTTTCTGGTATATACATACTGTGTATTTTGCTCTTATGCTATTTTTTCTATAAAGCTTTAATAAGTGATTTAGGAGGAAGAGCTATATCATGCTATTTAAGCAAATGGGGCTTTAGGACTGCCGTGTGTTCCTCCAGTGAGCTATATTCACCTTGACTGTGTCACAGAGCCTGTCTGATTGGGACTGGGGTGCTCAATAATGAACCTTGAATCTGTTTTATCTTTGAATGAGTCCAGATGCTTTGTTAGATACCAGTTCTGTTCTACCTCCTTCTCCTTTTCTTCAATCTCCCTTTTTTTTTAATGTCAGAATGAATTGAACCCAGACTGCTCCTCTGTACTCTGACACTTCTGAATATGGAAGTGTCACTGTAAAATGAACCATAGCAAATTCTTAATAAGCTACCTTCAGAGAGAGTTATAGTTTTTGACATTTAGTTATAGATTTATCCCTTGTGCAGGAAGCCTCATTCATTTCATGCATGCTAACCATGGTGAGAAAAAGTCATTATTAAGTATTTTTCATACTTTGGTCTATTGAACAGCCACATCACATACACTGCCAGGCTCTAGCAGGCAGCAAGAATGGGAAATGGAAGGAAGGGCAGAAGAAATGGCGACACTCTGTGAAACCTATGAATCAAACTCCTTTCAAAGGATGATAGTTTTAGGGTTCCTGCACCATTGTGTGGGGTTGGTATCAATGCTGCCTATTCAGAAAGCTGCTGACAGATATTCAGGCTTATTGACCCTGGTTAGATCAGGGCTCTGCACTGGCTTCTATGCATCCAAACCTGAAAGCAGTAGTTTCTGCCGGTAACAAATAATAATTGTTATGTAAATTTAAAAAGTATTTATATGTTATATATTAAATTAATTGGGTTTATATAGTGTATGTTATCATTTTAATAAATTAATGGTAAACAAGAAGTAACATGATGACTACTATGAAATTTATCACTTCAATTTGCTGCTATTGTGTCATTCTAACCTGTTTATTTTGAATAAACAAACTGGATATAATCTGTAAACAAAATCTATTAATTCACCTAGCAAATCCTACTTCTAATTGAATGGTGAGGTGCTAAAGTTCTGCTTTTTAAAAAGTCCCCAATATTCCAGTTTCTGAGATAAATGCATATTGGTCTCGAAACAAAAATGTTACATCCACCTGTTCTGGTTTTTTAAGTGATACTAGGTACGTTTTGGACATGATAAAAAACCCCAAAACCTGCTTGATATTTTGTTCCCTTTTGTACATGCAACAGCAAGTATGTCGGAGTAACTAAAACCCATCTGAAAGGGGAAAGAGCTGCTCCTTATCTGAAGAGTATGATTGGAAAAGCATGACTTTTTTCTTCTAGTAAGAAGCTTGAAAACATATTCAGAAGGTTCACTGCCCAGTGTAATGTTAACTGTGCTCACTTTTTCTTCCTAGCAGTGAGCAAATCTTACTTAAAAAATTACAAAATCTCTGTTCCAGCTTACTTAGTATGAAAGGAATGTCAGTGACTTCAGATAGTAGTATTTTTTTGCAAGTTGTACATTCTGGATTTTAGTGCTGTTATCAACTCTCCCTCTCTCTTCCCCAAAGACATTTTACTTTGTTCTGGATTTTCATAATCAGGTGTAGCAGGGTATTTGCAGAAGTGGCACAGAAGCTTATGTGAGATAAAACAGTAATCCTGCAAAATGAAGGAGAGATCCAAAACACACCAAAGTCAATTATTCTGCAAGTAATAGAGGAGCTGACAAGGAGAGGTGCCATGCTTGACCTCGTGCTCACCAACAGGGACGGGCTGGTTGGAAATGTGATGCTCCAGGGCAGCCTTGATTGCAGTGACCATGAGATGATCGAATTCAAGATCCTCAG
>JANRGW010016101.1:0-33452 GCA_024733675.1 Psilopsiagon aymara
TAGTTTTCTGAGTTTATGTTGGGCTTAAACAACAACAATAAGCTAATAATAAAACCAGGACACAACTATATTGTGTCGGCAACTCCTTCATGGATCCATATTGGTCATTAACTCTGTCAGTGTTCAAACGCCTGTGACAGTTCAGACATTGCCTACATTATTTTCAGAGCTGGTGCATTTTAAAGAGCATTTTAAATCTTTCTTTCGTATTATATTTCCTAACTCGATGACACAGGTAAAAAGAAACCATCTCTCTGTGTCTTTTTTGCATAATCTCATTTGCTTGCCATTAATAGTATTAATATTATGTAGGCATTTATTCCAAAGTATTTCCAATTTTAGAGGGAGCAGTACACCAATTTCTAGACTGCAAGATAATTTCAAATGTAAGTGAATCAGAGGTCACTTCAGAAGCCAATGAAATCAGGGAAGGAAAACACCCTGCTAAACAGATGTGCTTGTTGTTCCATGATAGGTCACTTGAGACTTAAAAGGATTATTTCAATGCATTACATTTTTGTCTGAATTCAAGAATCAAATAATTCAAGGGAACATTACAACACTTATGAGAAAAAAAGAAAGATACTATTTAAGAAGTATACTATTCTATTCTATGAGTCTAAGAACCTGTTTCGTTATCATCATGTTTCTGCTTTTGATATCACCACATATTAATAGGCAATTAGAGTAGCTACAATGTTGTGATTTTTGTTTTCTTCCTGTAATGACACACTTTGCTTCAGAAGCAAATCCAATAAGCCATCTGAAATTATCTTTGAAATTGTGTTTGTAACAGTTACTTAAAATTACAGAAACATAGTTTCACTAATATCTTTCTTTTTTTTTTTTTTTTTTTTTTTTGACATCTAGTGAGAACCTTTATTTTCTGCACTCACACAGGAAATGATTGATGCTATGTCTGATTAATTCGGAGCATCAGGTTCACACCCATGGTTGTTGAACATGCTGCTTCATACACTAGAAAGCAACTCCTGTAAGTCTATACTGTAGCTTTTTCATGATAGTCATGTTGAATTAAGAGCAAATGTGAGGCCAATTTATTGCCTGGACCATATGCACCTACAATACACAGTAGTCCTTGTCTCCTCAGGGTCCTTAGCAGGTCTCCTGGGGTGTACAACAGCTCTCATCCATCTACTGGGCTAACTCTTGTGCTCAGATCTCCTTAGGGAGGAATATCAAACACAAAGGGGAGAACAGAGCAGAATGAAGCCAGGCACCCCCCTGACAGCACAGCAGCAGGGCAGCACCAGGCAACTCTACATGTCATAGGATGTAGGCTGAACTATCATTCAGTGTTTTCAGACATTCATTTGGTGATTGCAGACATTCATCTGCAGTAAACAGCTAGTCATCTCCTTCAAGTATTAAATGGGCCAGCCACAGATTAGTTTTCAAACATTAATGAAGTGTTTTGTCCAACAAGGTTAAAAATTAAGACTTATCATTTAACTTAAATTCTCTCTTTATAGCCCACATGACACTGCCATGATGCTAAAGCATGCAAACAGAAAGCACACAGACAAACAAAAGCAGAAATCATCACTGTATTGGAGCTATTGCCTGTTGCAATCAGTAAATTTAATTCCTTTTCAGTAAATTACTGTAATCAGTAAATTTAATTTTTTTCCACCTCTGCATTCCTTACCTTACAGTTATACACAGAAAGCTGCTTTGAGAAAGGATCATCTCACTGCATTTGTGTGCTATGATTTTAGCATATTCAAGCATACATACAGCCCATGACGTGTAGTGGTCGTCAGCGTAGCAAAGGGCTTAGACAGTAAGTGCAACTACTTACTGTCAAGAACAGGGAAAACATCTCACGGAACAGAACTGAGACTTGCAGCTCATGTTGCAGTGATTCTATGATGAGAGTTTAAAATCAACCTCAAACCTTTTCCATTATTAGTTATTTGAAAATATTGTCTTTTTTTCCTGATCACTTTCATAGACCAAGTATTCCTTTCATATTCCTACAACTAGACTCATTTTGGGGAGGGTTTGAGAACACTGATGATCATCCAACATCATTTTAGCATAAGAATGTTAACCAGAGATGAGTAAATCAACTGACATTTTACCATCATAACAACCTCCTAAGGGACACACGCACACCCAGTCAGAAGTATCAGCCATGGCATAGAACTAGAAGCATGGCAGACCGTGGGCAAGTTCACAGCAACACAGGAGCTGTTAATATTTAATGCAGACCACTGACAAAATGGTGTGCATGAAGAAGCATTAGCATTGGCCAACAGCAAATATTTTGCAGAAATGTGATAATTTTTGTGTGTCACTATGCTACAAATGGCTTCTTACTATTCTACTGAGAATTGCTCAGCTCAGTCATATTGCTGAAGAAGTTCTCTTTTAAGAAACAAAGCCCTATTATGTTTTAGATGATGTTTAAATTGCTGTAAAGTGAATTACCTACTAAAGAAGAAAGTACAGTATGCTGTCTTGAAAGAAACTGTTGTCTGTTAACACACCACCTGTGTTAGAGTGATAAACCTTTAAGAGAAAACATCTCTGCTTGCTGTTTAACCTGACAAATTGAGAATTTCTATATTGGACTACCAGTATGTATAAGACTGGTTGCTTTATCAGTAATGCTACGCCTCTCTCTTATACAAGCTATTTCCAATTGAGGAAGTTCTAGAGACTGATGAACTGTTTGACTAGAATCCAGGGCAGTGTCTGCACTACCATCATTTCAATAAGACTTAAAGGGGTTAACTGTGTCACTTTTATAAGCATGGGCAGGTTCTATAATACTCAGAGACAACACAGGTACAGGACAGGCTTACAAATTAGGGCATGGTATCAGGAACAAGAGCCACACAGTTCCAGCTCCTGATTTTTGAGCTGGAATAATTTTGGGGCCATTATAAAGTATCACTTGGAGTCTATTCAGAAACCTTTTACAATCACATTTACCACTGATACACATTCATAGTTAAGCCAATCTACTTAAAAATGGCATGCATTAAGGAACCATATTTTAGGTGAAACAAGGTTAAATCTACTGCCAAAAAGGAGAAAGAGCAATTTTCCTTTTATAGACAGCAGATAACATTTAGAGGCAATCAATTTAACTCTACTGAGTCCTCGAAATCTTGCTCAAATACCTGTAGCTGGGCTAGGAAATGTCCCTCTGCACATCAAGCTGATGGGTTCAAATCAGCTTTTGATGAATAAGTTAATCTTTTCAGATACCAGATCCATTTATGTTCATTCTGGCTTTTTTTTTACCTGCTCTTTTGACTGAATCAGAGAACACTTCCTGACTTTCTCATGAGTATTTTCTTTCCCAAAAGCTGTTTGTTATCCTGACTTTGCTTATGCTAGTGACCCTGGCTTTGTCCACAGTCCTTTAAAACATCGTAATAGTATATAAAGGAGTCTTGGGGTTACTAAGCGTTGAATGAGTGGTGTGCAGCTAGAGTGCAAAAGAGAAATTTGAAAGGAGGGAGAGCTGATGGCCAATGTTTCTATAGTTACTTACATAGCCTAAGGCAAAGATATCTGTTTCCTATCCCTTCGTCTCTGACATAGAATATTTTATTAATTATTTTAAACATAAATCTACTATTCAAGTCAATCAGGACTATTTGGATTAGAAATGCTTTGAAGTAGCAACTCTGTGTTAGACTGTGCCCAGGCAAAAGGAGAATTAAGGCTGACATCTCAGATAGAACTAAATGAGAATTTCTCTGAATGTTAATCAATTATAAAAACTGCAAGAAGCAATAAATCTTTAGTCAGCTTGATTTCTTTTTCGTGAATGGTAGGATGACCTATATATAAATGTATCCAGCAATATGGTTGTTGCATCCTTGAGGGACATCTTGCCTCCATCCCAGATATGTAAGATTACATTTACCACTCCAGCATAGCTCATGAAGGCATGCACTACTGACTACAAACTGCAAGGCATTCTCTCTTCATTAGCAATGTGATCCTCTCCAGATAGTCAGAGGGGACTACACTAGAACACACAGCAGTGATCATTTCAACTAATTAATTTTAGCTGAGATGCTCAAGCTGACAATTCCTCAAGTTGTGCACCTGTGAGTTGTGTTGTGTTTCTCCTGCAGAGATTCATTTGTTCTGAGAAGGCTTGCTCCAAAGAGTAAACCTCCATTAGTTTGCACACACACACGTACACACACATGCACAACACCCCCACCCCCACCCCCACTCTCCACTAGCACTAGTAAGGGTCCTGGAGTATGTCACCCATCCCAAGACCCACAGTTATCTTATGGTTAGTTCCTTACTACTCCAATCCTACCAACAGCAAACACAGCCATTCTGCATGAACAAGGATTTTTTTTTGGCTCAAGATCAGGCTACTTAGGATAATTTAAAAACTCACTCATTATTTTGTGTTTTATTTGGCCATGTGAAATATTTCAATTGGTTAATTGAGTTTTTCTGGAAGACATAGTTCTTATTCAGGCAGAAGTGTATGTTACTGTTCTATGTACTTTTCCATTGTTCTTGTTAGGGAACTAGGGATAGAAATAGTTTGTAACATTAAATTTGAATATAAATCTCATCTCTACATAGGTGGAAATTGCTGTATTGTGGCCAATTCTCTACCAGAAAGAAACATATCTTCTAACTCTACAAAGTTCAACTCAGTTATTCTCTGTTGGAAAAAAGCAAGCTAAGCAACTGCTTCTATCGCAAGTATTATGACAGTGCTGTTTAGCTACAAGTTACAGTTCTTACTACAAACACTAGTTCTAGAAGTCTCTCATTGGCTACCCTTTTTGCCTTAGAGAATCTCCACTTTCAGAGGATTTCTTTACAAGCTGCTACAGAAAGCAGCTCACCTCCTGAAAGCCCTTTCCTAGCTTTCTGAAATTTCGTACTTACTTGGGACATTTGGGGATATATTAATTTTTCACTTTCAAGACTGATATGGAAAAACATATATGCTATATCGATTTAGAAAATGGTAATCAAAATGATTACAACAATCTGTCTTGTCTCAGATATGTAAAAAATATCAAATATATAAATTTCTTTAATATTATAGCTGTTGTAAAAGCCCTGTTCCAGAGCTTCATTCAACTTCAGTCTTCATCTCAAGCTTAATAACCATACACTTTGAAGTAGAAATTCAACCACACAAGATGCCCACAGAGTACGGCCTTTTCCAGATTAATAACAGAAGCAACAAAAATGGCATGCCTAGCTAGTGAGAATCAGTAAGGAATGGGATAAAGATTAATTCAGTAGATAACTCAATATTTTAATACATATTCCACTTTTGTGATCAATATTTAAATAAAGTGGATTTCTGCATATGAATATAACAAGTAAAATATACTGCCCTGTAGAAGGAAAGCTCTGATCTATAACCATAACTTGTCTAGTTCAAAAACCCACAAGACAAACCAGTAGTTTACAGCTTTAAATGACACGTTCTCTATCAAGTAACTTCCCAGTGACGACAAAAGAAACACAACCTCAGGTTCATTACAGCTTTATTCAGAAACTATCCTGTGATGAAAAATAGAGGCAATTTTTACACTGCTGAGGCACATTTATATGCCTTATTTGTGCATGGAATAACTGTGACTGCACTTATAATTTGGGTAATTGTGCATGCACAACTGGCCAGCTGCATGCAGAATCAACCAATTTGCACGTTGCCTTAATTACCACTTGAATTATGACATTTTACGGTTATGTGCATGCAAATATGAGCGGAAAAAGACTCATCTGATAAACAAAGCACTTTGTGCCTGTTTTCAGTCCTTCCTAATCAGTCAGAGTACTTAAGACCATTTCTGCTGACACTTGAAATAGTAGATGCATCCTGGTTTTGGTACTGAAGCAGCTTCTCCTAACCCTATGTAAACATCGTTAAGTATTAGAAAGTAGAGCAATGCAATACAGATAGGACTCCAAAGCAAGTCATTTGACGACACAATAGGTAGAAGTAGGCCTCTAGAAGGTACCCAGGATGACTGAATTTTCATCGATGGTGAAAATAAGTATGTTTATTCCTTCGTAGGTCAATGCAATTTCACCCACTGGTCTCCAAGTAAAATAAATACTAGGTCAAAGCAAAAAAGCATCGCACAGGAATATCACAGAAATAAAGTTACTCCAGTTTGCTAAAACTAACTGGTTCTGAGGATCATGATTATGCTGAAGACTAATTGGTGAAGCTGGATATCCCACTTCAGCAACGAAATTTGCAACTCATCAGAAAGATATGAAGACTCTTAAGTTTAGCACTTTGAAGCTGTTCTAATAACATGCAGACTGAAAAACTAAAGTACCATTAAGGCCACCTGTTAAAGAGACATAATATCAGGATTCACTTCATCTAGCAAAATTAGCTCTAAGATATACTGCACCTGGAATAAGAAATGTTGAAATTCAAAAAGTTTTCTTGCACAAATGAACAGAAAGATCAGAAGGGTTTTTTTTTTTTAAAAAAAAAAAAAAAAATCAGACATATGACCCAGTCTTTGCAAGGGGAAATAAGCTATCTTATTGCCTAAAAAATTAAAACATAAAAAAATACTATGGCTTCTAATTCTGCTTAAAGTTAAACCCTTGTCCTATCAGTACTGTTGCTGACAAAGAGTCCCTCTCCAGCATCCCTGTAGGCCCCCTTCAGCTACTGGTAGGCCGCTATGAGATCTCCACACAGCCCAGGGTATGACTAGTTTCTGGGCTGCGAGCACACACTGAAGCCAGTTCATGTTCAGTTTCTCATTGAGCAAGACCCCCAAGTCCTTCTCTGCAGGACTGCTCTGATTCCGTTCTCCACCCAACCTGTAGCAGTGTCTGGGATTGCCCTGACCCAAGTGCAGAACCTGGCACTTGGCATGGTTGAATTTCAGGAGGTTGGCATTGGCCACCTCTCAAACATGTCAAGGTCCCTCTGGATGGCATTCCTTCCCTTCAGTGTATCAACCAAACCACACAGTTTGGTGTCATTGGCATACTTGCTGAGGGTGCATCAATCCCACTGTCCATGTTGAACAAAGATGTTGAACAAGACCGCTCTCAACATCAATCACTGAGGGACACCAATCATTACAGGCCTCCAGCTGGACATTGAACTGTTGACCACATTTTTTTTGCATGCGTCCATCCAGCCAGTTCTTTGTCCATTGAATAGATCATCCACTGAATTTACGTCTTTCCAGTTTAGAGACAAGGATGTCATGTGGGACAGTGTTGAACGCTTTACACAAGTCCAGGTAGATGACATCAACTGCTCTACCCCTGTCCATCAGTTCTGTAGCTCCATCAGAGAAGGCCACCAAATCAGTCAAGCATGCTTTCTCCTTAATGAAGCCATGTTGGCTGTCACAATCTTCTAGCATGGTTTCCAGGAAAATCTCCTCCATGATACTGCCAGGTACAGAGGTGAGACTGACTGTTCTGTAGCTTTGCAGGTCTCACATTTTCCCCTTCTTGAAAATGGGGGTTATATTTCCCTTTTTCCAGTCATCAGGCTGTTCACCTGATTGACATAATTTTTCAATTTAGATGGACAGTGGCTTAGCAACTTCATTCTCCAGCTCCTTCAGGACTTGCAGATAGATTTCATCAGGTCGCATGTACTTGTGCCTATTCAGGTTCCCATGATGATATCAAACCTGATCGTCTCCTACAGTGGGCTTAAGGTCCTCATTCTCACAGTCCCTGCACCTGCCTTACAGGGCTTGATCAGCGTGGCTAGAGCACTTGCCAATAAAGACTGAGGCAAAGAAGTCTTCTTCTCTTATGTGCTATGAAATATTCCTCATTTCCATTAATATACCCAATATGAACTGTTTAAACACACAGTCAACTTTTGGAGTATTTCTAATGCTTTTATATAAGAAAGATACAATGGTTTATTTGATGGGGTTTGTTTAAAAGCACTACCTGTCAAGCAGCTCAACTGTTCTGTAAACATGCCCCAATTCTCATTCTCCACAGTTCATCTTGTACTCATCTATACTATGTGATGAGGCTCATGAAACCTTTTTCTTCAAATACAAAAGTATGACAAAAGTGCCCTGGAGATCACACCATCCTATCTTCAATGAAGTCACACTTTCTTTTTCATGGAACAGTTATCTTACAAACTTTGAAAGTGAATCTTCCTGTTAATGATTTATTGAAAGACAAATATAGAGAAAAGCTATCAACACAGGGAGATGCTCAGCTTTAGGAGCACAGTGTGAAGATGGTGTTCCCCACCTTGTCAAAGCAGAGGGATTACAGCAATAGAGCCATATTTTGCAAAGATAGCTTCATATCAGTTGTAGGGAGTGAATGCTCTTGTCCATTTCCACATGCTACATCTCTGCTTTCTGAGATTCACAAAGCCCTGTTTACAAAGAGTTCTACCTTTTTTCCCCATCACTTAAAAAAATACTGTCTGATAAAGCATTAAATACTGATTTTCACAGTACTGGAAACACAAGTACCAAATTTCCTCGACTATGGGGTCCTTCACATAAATATTCTCGTCGCTGCTTCCTTTGATTTGCCAAGATGAACATTTATCTTTGTCTCACAAAATTCAAGGCCTGAATTTTTAATATGAATTTTTCTCTTCCATCCCTACATTTGGGATCAGGTTACTTTATTAAAAAAAAAAACAAAAAACAAACAAAAAAAAAAAACCTTCCCAATAGACAGGATTGAATTTGCTTAGAAAAATGTATTTTAAGTGTCAATATGAGCAGGAAAAGTAACAGTGCTGGAAAAAAAAGTCACATTATAAAGTTAGTTCCAGCCAGATCATCTGTCCCACAGAAGATTGTTAACAATGCCTGAAACTATGAGTGTCATTTAGTTTTTATTCAGATCTTTCTTTTCTACTTCGGCTAAAACACTGTGGAATCTGGAAGTCTTCTTGTTTTAAGAATTTATTCTCACAATACTTCTTTGCAGCTGGGAAGTAAGTTTGACGCATTGTTTGAAAGAGAAAAGAAAAAGGAAAAGGATCTTCACCACTTGCTCAAACCAACAGAGGAAGTCTGTTTCAGGTGTGACACATTTATTCTGTCAGAAATAATAATCTGAATAAACTCAGGCTGTCAAGCCAATAACCTCAAAGTAGACTGTTCCCTAAAAAAGCTCTTCAGTCTGTGGCAATGATGCTAAGATTGTCTTCACAGAATTAGTCCTATCTCCCACTTGGTTACATGTCTCCAAAATCATTCACACTACATTAATGCTGCTTATCACAGTAATTATAACAGCAAACCTGCACTCCTGTCTGCATACACTTTCCAGGAGAATATGAGAGGAAGATAATGGATGTTAATTAATAAGCTAGTGAGGTCAGATATATGAATGCTGCAATTTCTAATTCACACCTAGCAATGCAAACCGTCAACACATTAAAGAACAAAGGATGAAACTTTGATTTCCCCAGTAATATTGGACATAACTACACTTTCCACTGCTTTTTCACACTCTATAAGCAATTAATAGACACTGACAGATTTAAGTATAAAGATATTACACAGCATATGAATTTCAAAATAATTTTTTTAGAGCCATAAAGTTAATTGCATGTGAGACAATTCTATCAGTGCTCTTTATGTATTACATACAGGTAGTTGAAGAACAAAGTTTGAGGCTCTGGCAACTGCTAAAAAAATACAGGATACTCAAATATGCACTATTCAATTCTAAACAAAAAATATTCCTTACTTAAAACTTACCACAGGAAAAAGGAATTAAACCAAAATCCCATACATTTGAAATCATCTCATTCAAAGTGTGGTTTGTGGTTTTTCTTCCTGTCTCTTGTGTTTTACAGGATTTGTTTAGCCTTGTTTTAAATGCAAGGTTTTTCCTACTTAGTCATAGTCCATTCATACTTTTCATTAGCATTACTAATTACCATCTGAACAAATAAGCTTCTTTACTGTTTGGTAAAGCTTCGGCACGGAGGGATACAGCAAGTTTCAGTCCAGATAGAGTTGGTGTATCTCTGAAGGTTTTAGCTACAATCTCCAGCTTTTTGAGTACAAATACTTAAGTCAGCTGCATCTCCAGGAAGCTTAGTAAATTCCTTGTGACACAGTTAAAATCCCATAGGAAAAACAGCCCTCTTACATTGCCTTCCAACTTTCAAGAACAAGAAGTTTGTATTTACAAAATGAATGGCTGTGGAATTTTGTTTTTAGACCACAAAATCTGTGGGACAGTTGGCTTCAATTTCCTGCTTTCGCAGGATACAGAATATACAGAAACATTTCACACCCCACTGATATATTACCTTAATATTAAGTATTGGCTTTTTCAGCCTAAATATTGCAGACAGTTAAAAAATCAGGTAATTTCTCCTTACACTTTCCTCTGGACCAAAACATGCAGTTCTGCAACACTTCACACTGCTTTTACAAATGTTCTTTGCTAATGAAAACACAAGAGCAGGAACCACTACAGTTTTTACCTTCCCCCACGCAACCCTGGCTCCCGTTTTCAGCATAATTCCATAATTTCTCAGTTTCATGAATGTCAGTTACTCCAAACATCCCTTGTTCATCTACTACATAAAAGTGGTCATCATCATCAGCCTTCTAGTGTTATGCCCTCAACCAGCCTTGACACTGACTATTTGTCTATTTTGCACTGACAAGACAGAATCCTGCCTTAGGAAAGGAAGAAGCTGATCACCACCACCACCCAAAAAAAGAAAACCAAACCACAACATATTTAACCATATACTCACTTAGCAAGGTCTAGAAGTAAAAAACTGCTTCATTACTAGCACAGTTCTCAGTGTTCTGCCTTCCTCTCAGATACCTCACAATATTATAGAAAAAGGACTACAAAAAACATTTTTTTCACTCTTCAGGAGGTCTTCTTTTAAGGCAATAAAATATACATATGTACATTTGAATTTTTTATGAATGAAAAAGGATTTAATAAGTGTAGTTCCTGGTTTCTACTTTTAGAAAGCCACTACAAAGCTGAGGTACATATGTTTCCTACTACCACTTTCTACATTTTGGCTTCCACTCTTAAAAATGATTTTGCAGCTATAAATCTAACACACACGGGAATGAAAATCTAAATTAAATATTAGGCATTTTTACCAACATGATTTATAAATGCACTAATAATTTCCTAGAAGGAAGGCTTTATCCTGTATACAATGGTTGCCACTTTTGATATTCTGTACAACTGCTGCATAAGAAGTTTGCGATTGTTAGCTTTACACATGCGTGTCCTCTCCCACCATGTTACTGTCACAATTTATTACAATGTCCTGAAATTAAGTTGATCAATTCATTTTTAATGGACTCCTAAAAGAATTTTTAAGTACATTCCTTAGACTTACTGTAGCTCACCAACACTTTCTTTCAACATATGATGTATAGTTTCCATTTTAAAATATGACATTTGTTGTAATACAGTTTAAATTACTTTTCTTCCTGGAGCATGTGTTATTCAGAGTTACCATTACGCAGAGGGAAATTGTACATTATGTTGCTGCTTTATCTCCTTTTATAGCTCATGCTACAGTTGCATCTATTCAGGTACAATTACATTGGGAAAAATGACTTAACATTTGTATTATGAACAGTCCTGTTCAGCAAATTTAGGTTTTGGTTAATTACTAAAAGTAGTGAGAATAATCCAAAACAGCCACAGTATGTAGACTTCTTAAGTAAATAAAACATATTTTCCCCCAATACACTTACTCACTATCAGACTGTATTTATACACAAAGTTATAATACCTTTCTTGTATTACCTAACTTAATTGTAACATAGGTTAAAGAAATTTTTCCCTAAAAGCTTGGCTTTTAGTGTTAGTTGCTTTAAGTGGCATTCTCTCAAGTTTCACTGAATTCTGTGGGGAAAATTCATGCATGTAGTAATATATGAACAAGGAGTACAAATTTTCTCAGATTCTAGACACCTATTATACAGGATTACAAATAGTGTGATTAATATCTGTTCAGAATTAAACTGTTTCTCTCATCTGCTTCTAACATAAACCCAGAGCATTCCTCCTCACTCCCCATCAGTTACTGTATCTATGGACACAAACAATAAAAAGTTATGCTGTAAATTAGAAACTGTTTAGTTCCCATTGCCAGTAAGACAGTGAAGCAATACTTTTATATGTACAGAATGTAACCTGTTGGACAAGTACAAAGACATTGTAATCAGGATATAATAGGTATTCTTTTTCTGTTCATTAAGATAAAGAAGTGTTTGGCACGCAAATGATTCATTACGTTGTAATTTGCTTTGAGATGCAAATTAAGATGTAATTAATTTTGAATTTCTGAAGAGGTACAGACTATGTGCTAGACATATTTTTATGTGTTGAACAATAGAAGTTTAAGTAGCTGCCTTCATTCTCCCCCCAAAACAAACCACCAAACCCCACTCCATCCTCTGGTATTTATTCTTAAAACCAAGATCCTTCCACACCTCCCCCTCAGATTTTTTAAGTTCTTAAAAATTTACTTAACATAGTTATTAAAGAGGATGCCTAATAAGGATGATTTTTTTCCTTTTTCAACACTGAGCTGTGAGACAGAATGAAACACTGCTGCAAATAAACATTGTATGTGCCCTACAGTACCAGTAGGACAGCTATATCAACTTACAGCAGCTGCAAACCTGACATTATATACCGTGTAAAGGGCTTGAGGTTAAGTAGGGTTGCATATTTGAAATGAGGGAATTAAGCTTAAGACAGAGGTATCTAGGGTTATTAGCATGCAGCTAAAGAAAGCATGATTAATTCTATACTTGCCTTATTAAAAGTGACCTAAAGCATAAAGATAAGAGTTAAGATTTCAAATAATCTATTTGGCTCCGCTCACTACAGTAGATCTGGAAATTGCTTAGCTTAGTAAATGATGAAACAAGCCACAACAGCACAGGTCTTGGGATTTTCTGTACATCCTAAATTCTCACACTTCATATCTTCTGATCGGCCCATGGCAACTTCCGAAACTAAAGCAGAGCTTCTTCCAGGGATAATATAACCCAACAACAGCAGTACCACATAGCAACTCCTTTGTAGCAATACTGTTATAGAGACTAAGCAGTAAGTCTGATAAATCAGTCTTTTTGGCACTCCAGGGTATCAGGAGGGTCACAGTCAAATCCCTGGCAATGTTTATGAATACAAGTATTAGGAGTCATCCTATAGCCTCCCAGGCTGTACACATTCCATACAACAGCTGCTTATCCCTCTAATACATCACAAATTACAAGCAGCCACTTAGCTACAGTTCAGGCCTGACAGTGCTCCATCTTTTGAAAGACATTTTGTTAGACTAAATTTTTCCCTTCAGTTAGCCAGAAATGTGATAGCTATGAAAGGTTAGCTATTTGAATTCAAGACTTTTGGTGTCTTCTACTGTGAGCTGAGCAGGGATTGAAGTCTTACCAGTTTCATCTCTATTGTTATGGGCATCCCGATTTTAAGAAGAAAACCCACGTATTTACAGTGTTTTCTGAAATCATCATTAAGAAAATTTACACAAAAAAATTTGTCAAAAAACATTAACAAAAAAGCAGTTGGCAGGGAATGCTCCTTTTTGCTTCTTGTATTCATTGCTGAATCAATTCATGAGGGTCTCAGTTATTTCACTGACTTAATGTGTTAATTGGATGGAAATTGAATGGATAGAAATGAATTGATGGGTGAAAAAAACCCAAAGAAGTAAAGTATAACACCAGTAGAAGCATTTAATGAACACTCCATGTTTCATGTAAGTTGTTTAAGATACATATTAATGGCTAGATTTATTTTAACTCCAAGCCAGGCTGAAAATCATCTAAAATATTTCACACAACAGAAAAAGACCCCAAGATTTTAACCAGCTCCATTCTTATTATTTTGGAAGTGAGAGGAGTGTTTGTTTTAGTTCCCTTAGAAAGTTGCACAAGATAACAATATGGAAGCAATGTATAATGCTGTTCAAAATACTTGTAGCCAGTGTGAAGGTTGCCAATACTCTCCTACTACAATGTTTAAGCGCCACTCTACTAAAGAAAGCATTTCACTTCCATGTGAGTTGTCTCTGCAGGATTTTTGGCCATTCACAGTGAACACACTTACTATTTTTATGGGATTAAATCCAAATGTTAAGATCAGCAGATTTAAGAAGTACTTATTAAAACTGTACAACAGATGAGCTCTATTGGGCAGCAAGAAGACAGACATGCATTTTGGTTTTAACTTGGAAGATTTCAGCATTGCTCATACAGGTTGACTGTATGAGCACCATTATGACTGTATGAGCACCATTATGACTGGAAAGCACCATTAGTGGAATTCAGCTATCAAAGACTAAATCAACAACATAGTTTGTCACATAACCACCAGTGGCATTAACAGGTATTTAATCAAATTTGTCCACTGTTTTACTTCATGATCTGTTAGAACAGGGAACTTTGGAGTTTACAAAAATAGCTGGGTAGGAAGCATCGAGAAATCTAAAGAAATTGAGGAGGTGCAAAATGAGAATGAGCCCTCCCAGAGGCCAGGCTTCAGCTCACATTTTGCTACTAGGCTAGATCTGTTATCTTTCAAGAGATAGGGAAGGAGTAAAAAATTATTTGGTTGTGAAATAGGTCTGATTTCAAGAGGTTAAGAGGGGTGATAAAAGAGGATATTAGTCCATAAATAGAGGAGGGCTGTTAATTTTAGACAAGAATTTTGGATTTACACTCTCAGAGTAATCACAGACATTCAAGAACAACACTTTGGGCTTGTGCATTCCTGGTTTGAGATGTGTATGTGCTTAGCCCGTTGCAGTAGGAGTTCTTAGCTGAAGCATTACCATTTAGAAATTTCTTGCATTTACTTGCACATAACAAGCAGAACCTGCCCTAAGTCTGCCTGATATACCTGTGCACTTCCACATGACAGCTTCAAACAGGTAATATGTCACTGGAGAGTAACAAAAAATTTCTTTGGATACAAACAGAACAGTAGTGGCTTTCAAATGCATTTGTGTACTCACAGATCATCCTCAGCTTTATGTCTTTAAGATAAATCATTCTTCAGAATCATAGAATAGTTAGGGTTGGAGGGGACCTTAAGATCATCAAGTTCCAGCCCCCATGCCATGGACAGTGACGCCTCACACTAAACCACGCACACATCTTTTATCCCATGAGTATAAAGAGTTGAGGTTTATTATACTGAGAATTTATTCTACTTGCAAATAAAAGTACAGTGTTCAAAAACCAGGATTTTAGATGGATCTTTCATCCTGATGCTACATACTGTGTAGCACAACATTCACTTCCTTCCATCTTTATTTCCTCTGAGATCAGAAGATGACATTGATTTAATGAATTTACGTATGTTTTATCAAGACATAACCCAAGAGGGTTGAAATCGAAAAACTTAAACTTTTGACATGATGATAATGAGGAGACATTCACAAAAGATAAGAAATGATGGATACTGATCTACAAAGATTTACAAGTGTGATTTGTCATGTTCTGAACAAGTCTTATTTTATGCCTGTCAGACTCAATAGAAATACTCCCCCAAACTCTACTATGTTGAGGGGCAAGCCCTTAATCTGTAATCTTAACAAGATCTACAGGCTAGAATTTCAGGCTGGAAATATCTGACTGGAAATGGGATCACAGTTTAAGAGAGTGAGTTGCTCTGCTGTTTTCCAAGATATACAGTGGCTAGACCCTCACCACAGACTTTTAAAATCAATATTCAGTCTTTCTAGATAAGCTGTATTTTAGTCACAAGATTTGAGATAGAAATTGCCATTCAGACCTACAAGCATACGACAGAGGGCCCCAACTGTAACAGTCCATTTTATTCCGGAAAACCCTTGAAGCCACAACTAAAATAAAAATGTTGATTGTAATCCTCGCAATTCTTAGCTGCTTGCAACAGAATAAAGAATACCAAATCAGCGTTGACATTAAATGTTTAGTGTTGACACTGTTCCAGTGAGAGAGCACAAGTTAATCTCTCTCTTGCATGGGGAAGAAATGCATGCACTATGACATCGAAAATGCTATGCTTAAAGCAAACAGCACCAGACCTCCACCACAGTGCTAGCTTAGAAGCTACATAAACAGTCTAGATTAAAAATGAAACTGTTTCTTATGTAGGACTTTCTTTTTGATAATCTTCAAGTGGATTGCAAACACGAATTAGTTCTTACATCACTGAGTGCAAAAATATGGCTTCAACTGTCTTACAGACAGTGAAAACAAGGTAAAAGAGTTATGACTGTGTGTGCTGTAGAAGTCTTAAGTACTGAAAGTAGTATTTCATTATCCCATATTTGAATGGAAGAGCTTTGTGATAGCCTACAAGAAATTAAGCAACAACACATTAAAGAGTGTAAGAGGTCATTCTGCATTAGCCTACATCTTGTATTCGTTATCAGCCTAATTCTGCTGCAACAGAAACATTTAGGACCTTCATTATAGGCTTACGCAGTTGCACAGGAGGACCAGCATACTTTCTGCAACATCACCTTCAGTCTTCTGCTCAAGTTCTTAATAAAATGCTATATGTTAATTCATTCTCTTGTCACTAGTTTCATCATTGTTTCAAAATACCTATACACAAACAATATAACTTTAAAAACTAATTTCAGTAGAGCAAGTGGTCTACTAAACTATTTGATGAATTCTTAGTTTCATAGCTCTAGCTAGTCAACATATTGAAGCAATAATGTTGTTTTTTGAAGTGCAACCTTAGCAAGCAATTTTTATTTTAATGCACCTGTGAAGACGATAAACTTCTTTCATAGAAGGAATCTTCCTAGGATGTACTCATAAAAGAGTATGATAATGATTTAGCTTTATTTTTAAGAGCTTTTGTAACAGAAGCAGTGCTGCAGGCACCTGTAGATAAGGTCTTGAAATGTAATTCAAACAACCATAATTAGTGATAGGAAACTGCACAATTTAATTACAGAAGGAATCGACTTGGCCAGCATAGCAATGTTAACTGCTGTAAAGAGAGTTAAAAAAAAAAAAAAAAGAAATAGTATCTACAATATTGGCTTTCAATAAAACTGCAGATAATTTTTGTATTGGTATATCATTGCTAAACTACTTCTGAATATCTGTGCTAAAGCATGAAATGTATGTCTTTCTCTTAAAGGTCAAGTTTCTCACTCCTACTGAAAATACGTGTCTTGATAATGAAAAATAGGAGGAACAAAGCTTCACTTACAAGCAGCAAAGGCACCTCTTGAAAGGAGAAAGGCACACAAATTCAGTAGCATACACTAGTCTACTTTGAGCTTGCAGCATAACATAATTCTGAAGGACAACAAATCCCAATGAGTTTTCAAGCACCCTCAGCAGGCTGGTGACTATGGTCAGATGTGATAGATTTTACCTCATCCGTTGCGGTCTTTAAATAAAGGTTCAAGCCTTTATAAAAAAATCCTACACAAGACAGCAACTTGACACAAAGATGAATATATGGAATTCCCAGGGTCATTTAACTTCCTAAGTTTGTCTCCAAGCAACTGTTCTCAGAAACTTCTTTACGTACACATTTTTAACACCTCACCGTCAGTCTCCCACAAGGGTATATTAGAAAGTACTTCAGCAGGTTGCTTGGACAACAGAAAGATGTAACAAGCCCTTCTTTATTCTCTTAGACTGGTATAAAAAAGTATTAATCTCATCACTGACCTCAAAGCTTTAACTGTATGCAAGTCGAGGAAGTAAAACTGTAACTGTACTTATCTTGACAGAGTGCAAAAGTATGTATACGTGACAGCCACATGATCCTAGTAGTTACCATGTGTTCTGCTCCCACAGTATTAATATATAATGAAAAGAATACTCTGCTTTATAGATTTTCAGACCAAGTGCTCTAATGCATACCAAGGATGATTCACTCTTTCTCATTCTCTTCTTTTTTCAGTTACATCATGCTAACCTCTGCAAAGTGCTTGACTTGACTGTTGGGCTTTTCACCTTGAAGTTGTTGACAGGAGAATGGAACACTCTATGTTATATTTTTAATCTCTATTCAAATACACATCTTTCTGGCTTTCACCCTGTCAAATTAATCCCTTGGAAGTATCATAAAATAGCAGTGAGGTATAAAACTACAACTGCTAATATGGGACAGAGCTCAAACGTGCCAAGCATTATCACCAAAGGTTCGTCTCTCCCTGAGAATAGGGAAAGAATTACTTTGGTATTTTTGTTTGTCATTTTACATTGAAAGCTGTCTAAATGATAAGGTGAAATAGCTTTGCAAATGAAGCAGCCCGCTTTTGTACTTTATAGGATCAAGTGGAGTTTTTTGTTTGCACGCTTTTGTTGTATTTTTTTTACTTACTTCACAGCTACTGCTCTTGAAGATTATAATTATAAACTTTATAGAGCCTAATATTCCTTTCTCTCCCCTTTTACTACCTCTCACTCATGTTCTGAAACTTATGCAGCCATCTTATTACAAGAGAGATGACAATAAAAAGCCTTTGAAAAAGCTGGCACATAGAACAGATTATAACACGCGGCAGCGATCAGCTGTTCTACTCCAAGCAGAGTCAAGAGATCAGAGGAAGCGCTAGGAGTATGATCCTTCCACAGATCTATAGGAAGCAGCAGATGAAGGTCAGTCTTTCATGAAACATGCACAAGACACTCTCATCCTAATTCATTCAAATCACATACACATCTCACTCTCAGGATTTTCTCACTACAAAACGCGGAGATGCTTCTAAGATTTGTGAGGGGCATTGTATCTTTTGACAGAACAGGTTTGAGAGGCAAGTAAATTAACTCTTGTAAAAGAAAACTAATTGCTTAGGTTTCCACAGCCACTTTTGCCCTTCTGTGAAATACAGAAAATTTGCCTAGATATTACATGGACATATTGAAGTTTCATACAGTGTAAATCAGGAAACACAAAAAGATATTTTAGTTTGTCTAAGATTGATTACCCACTGACGCTACTTTATTTATTTCTTTTTGTTCATGTTGTTTTAAGTTACATGCAATCTATGCCAAAATACCTCTAAGTTGAAAACAACACATATGAAAAGGGAGTCTTGAAATTTTAACAAACTTCCCTCGCTCTTCTGGACACTGTACTGCTGCAGTTAGGTTTACAGGGAAGAATGAGACACAGATTTTTCTTCCACATAACTGCCATGACCATGAATTGGATTAAGCAGTCACATGACTAAGAAACTCCTTGTTTAGAAATACAAGGATTCATGTTGTGCAGTCTTAACTTTGACCTGAGATTTTCTGATAGTGAGATGTTACACATCACCTGGACTCGCATTGCATTCACTATTTTCCTATTGACTAACATAGAGGCTTCAGCAAAACCATTTTCATCACTAATGTTAGTTTCAATGTCTTTTGAACATAGACATAGATTTTGTAATGGTCAAGTGAATCCTGAAGCTATTGTCTCCATTTGAAGCTGATGCTAACAAAAGACAGATTCAAACGCATTCTCTACTTGCTTTTTACTACAGGCAGTCACTCTGTCTCTGTCCAAGGAAGAGCAGTGGGATAAAACAAAAATTGAATTAATAACAGTTATTAAGTGCTAGTAACATCACATTGATCTTAATTGGATGCTGAGTATAGGAATACATTTTATGTTAGGTTTTAATCCACTCCCATTAGACTTTTTAAAGCTTCAACCTGTCATTTGCCAGCGTAGTAATTGTATATATTCACATTCAGTAAAACACTGAAATCTATAGAGAACACTGACAATACAGGAGTTAAAATGCATAATTGGGGTACAAGCGTTAAACTTCTATTTTTTACATTTAAATCTTTGTACATGAGATAATGAGCTACACTTCTGGAATCAAAGTATATTAGTGTTTCTACTGGCACTTAATGATTGGCTTACAACATGAAAAATTACGGACTAAGTTTGGCTCAAGTTGACTTTGATTCCTCAGTGAGATAAGTAGCATTAGCGTTTTTCTAGGGCATACAAATTCAGGAAAGAAATATTTTTGAGTACAATTCTTATCGAGTGAAGCCACAGGAAAGATCATGGGGATGTTACATCTGTGTCATGCAAGCAACCATTCACATCTATCATATAACATGCAATAAGAGTTGCTAGAAGGTTTTAATTTCCTTTTGAATGATTTACAGCTGTTAAAATTCAACCTTTCTGTGGGAATATGCTGATTTGATTAAGGTTTTGTCAAAAAAAGTATTCCTTAACTGTATATCTTTGGTAGGTACAGGTAAGTACTCTCAGGCAGACAACAAATCAATGGTTAGAGCAGATCAGTTAAAGCTCTGTTAGTTTTCTTTTCCTCCTGGCTGTTTAAGAGTGCCTACATTGATTGTTTAAGAAACAAATCCAAAAAGCTTTAGAACGACTTGAGGCCATAACAGTATGCCAAAGGAAAACCATTAAAATCTCACACATTTTCATGAGAAAATTATTTCCCATGAAAGCCCATGTTAAGAATACTTTGACCTGCACTTTACAATTTATAATCAAATGCTCTTTGCTGAACCTTGTGAGAAGTTACACTTTCAACTGCTAGCCATTATGAGAAGATCTTAAAAATATGCTTGTTTCATTTAGACCTTGGGGTTAAAAATAAGACATGAACACAGAAATTGAAGATTAGGATTCCATTTAAACCTGCCATGACTTCTGTTTGTTAACTAGAATATTCACTGCCATAGCAGTTATAACTATGTTCCCATTTTCTATAGAAAATACATATTTCTGGTTTTAAAAAAAAGGTTTTTTTGTCAGCTCGTCTTACTGCTATATCAAGCATAGATGATGCATTAAGGTTGTATAGAATGAACACCTACACCAATTAAAAAAGACAAATTCAAGCAAAACAATAGAAGTCCAGTTGCATACAGAATGCCATTTAGGAGACTTAGGGGCAAACTGGAGATGAAATCAAGTGCTCCTAATTATTTTTTCTTGCAATTCACACAGAGCTGCTTTAAAGCTTCTGAGCAGCATAGGTTGATCTGAATCTTGGCATCCAAAAGATGGAGTATCATCCTAAATGGAATAAAAAGCCTGGGTAAGAGCTCTGTAGTGCTGCAGTTGTAAACCTTGCTCCAAGCAGAGGAAAAGAGGGGCAAGAGGAGAAAGAAGAAACCAGTCCCTACATGAGGTGGCACTGCAGATGTCCCTGCCTGCCTGTGAGGGACGGTAGCTGTTAGAGCCATTAGCAGCTCCACTAGCAATCTCCATTTACAGACCCGGCTCTTCAGAGAGCTTAGGAATGCTGTTTTTATCTGTGCTAGCTCAGACAGTGCAGGAGCACAGCCAGAATCATCTCTTTCCACAGTCTTTTTGTCACCACCAGTTCTCTATCACAGGCAACTGCTGACTTATCCTCAAGGGTACCTCCAATTCTGGTCCTAAGGGAGAGTCACACCTTATGCAGGAAGGACTGCAAAGAAACTATCCAAAGCAGTGTTTGGAAAAAGACATTTTTGAAGAGTCAAAAACACCTTTAATGAAAAGTATGAGCAAAGCTATTTTGTACTTAGCGATGTATCTTTCAGCTTCCAGCAGCAACGACGATCCTCAATTTCTGCAGTTCTATAAAAAAAGATTTGCCTGTCCCTCACAGACTGCTTTGTACAATGGTATATAAAAAATTCTTCAGAATGAACATGATTTCTTGTATTGTAAAAGGCACCTCAAAAATAAACCTTGAATTGGAATTCACATGTACAGTAGAAAGTGTTGGCAAAATGAGAGAAGACAAAATAGCATCTATGCTGACAGCACATGACCTGAATAATAGGTCCCAAATTTTTAAAGTAGTTTGACCATTTCTGACTAAAAAGAGTGAAACAGGTACAAAATTTTCTCTAATTAAAGGGAAAGAACACATTTCTAGGTTTTAGTCAGTTGCAATCCCAGATAAATTTACTGTAATATAAAACTAACCTACTCTATTCCTGTCCTTCACCCAAAAGCTTAGTCACATATCAGGTGTGATCAAGGAACATGTTGCTAGCTTCAAGCAATCAAATAAATTTAGCAAAAACTATTCTACTGTCAGAGTTTGCTCTGCCACTCTAGCAAACTTGAGATATTTGCTTAACTGCTGAAGGAATACAAAGAATAGAGAATCGGGCAAATCACCATGAAAAGGGAAATCAGAAAATTTAGCTAAGGAGGATCTAGAATGCACAGGGGTCTAAAAAGTGTATTGATGTGCAGGAAGTTCATAGGACTAACTCTTGTTAGCACTAATTAATTTACACATTCCAACTACCATTGCCACTAGTACAAGTCATCCCCTGACTCTGAAAGGCAAGTAAACCCTAGGAATTGGAGAGAAGGAATAAAATTTGAGACAGAGATGACAGTGAGAAAACTCAAATCCTCTCTCAACTCAAAATGCATCTGCTGAACAAAAGCAAATGATGACAACAGAAGGGGATGCAAACACATTTTGTGTCATCATGTATCATTTCAGCTGCTTTTTCCTACTCAACTGTTTGACAAGCTTTGAAATAGACTGGGGAACTACAAACATGAGAATAAGTGAAAAGGTATCCAAAATAAAAAGCACAACTATGTTATCTTTTTCAAGAGGCTTCTAAACATTTCCAAATTATTCATACTCAAAAAAAAAAAAAAAAAAATGAGCCTGTGGTTGTAGGTTTTGATTTTCAAAAACACCTCTGATATGCACACAAAATGCATTACAATTTAAATAACTGGGTAACATAAGCATATAGAATTCCCAATTGCTCTAAACCGAGTACAGGCAAGTCAAAGCTATACATTTCTCTGAAGTTTGCCTTTGTTATTTTTAATAAGGTTAAGCCTGGAGAGCTGCTCTTGCTGTATTTCCTTTCACACCTAAGATATATTAGCATATTGAAAAAAAGTGACCAGAACAAATAAAACTCAGCTAAATTAAAACTGGAATAAGTCAGCAAAAGCGACACTGTGTCTGTAAAACTCCAGAATCTGTCATTACTGATGAGTCAGCAGAAGTTATATGCTTTCACTGCAGAGAACTGGGATTTTGCAAGTTAGTCCATACTGAGGGTTTACAGAAACAGTGGCAAATTACCTCTTAAAAACACAGATGAAGAGAAGGTGAAAGACAGGATTTGATGATGGTAGAAGTTGTTTGTAATAGATATAAATTACATAGGAAAACATTGCTCTTCTACATCAGCAAAAGGCAATTTTCATGCAAGCTAATGTATATGTCACAATAAATCACATGGTGCTATTCACTAATTTATTAATTATTCCACAGAGTATGTCCTGCTTTCCCTGTTGGAATTGCAGGGATAACTTTCTGAGGATGGCTATGCCTCTGCTTTTAAAGGATTTAGTAGACTGCCAAAGCAACAAACATTTTGCTTTATATACTGTTGGTCATGATATGATAACTGCTGAATAGACCTTTTAATAGTGTGCCCAGAGCACAGATGATAGCAGGCAGATCAAAAGCAATTCCTAACTTGTTGAAAACATGAAAGTAATTTCTGCATTCGGCCCCTTGGAATGGCAATCAGGATGCTGCATCATCTTCCAGAGAGGTGGATCTCATTTAGAGTTTGATGATATGGCTGTTGCAGTTACTAGTGGAGTCTATTATTTCAGTTCAAGTGAAATCCTCATGCTTTGAAGAGAAACCTACTTAATGTTCATTTTTTATTTATGCTAATAATGAAAAGCTTCCTATGCACTGGCTATACTCTAACCATAACAAATATAGCTTCAGTTTTACCCCTTTTGGCACATTCCCTCTAGCTTTGCATGACATTTTTGATGCAGGACTGCAGTGGGATTTCCAGAAGACACTATTTGCTAACTGCAAAAGGGACAGTATTCTGCATGCTTAAAACACAGCTTCTACAGGCAAACAAGTGCTAGGCCTAAAGAAACAGCTTGTTTTCTACCTAGTGCAACAGAACACGGAGATATAAGGTTATAAAACCTGTCAACCTCTCACAAGACACATCCTTCTTGACCACAGCCTAATAAAAGGCTTGCTTATCAAGGAAGGTTAGAATGTTTATTTAATTTTTCAAGTCTGTTTCACTTGCAACACCTTCAGTTTAAATTTAAACAAAACATCCATTCCTGTTAGGCAATAGACGTCTGCTGTGAGGTGTTCAGCGTTTACCAAAGGCACAAGCAACTATACACCACCAGTCTTCCCAAAAACATGTTCCTAATTGCCCACTTAATGACTGGCAAAAATACAGATTGGATACATAAACAAGCAGCTGCTTCATCTATGTGGAATCCATTAAATTACAGTTATCAGAAAGGTCATCCGCCCCACAAATCCTTATGGTGAAAGCACAAAGCTGCAAGTAAAAGCTGATAGTACCACCAGCATTCACACTCAAATCAAGAACCATAAATGGAATAATTTTGGCCATATATCAGTAATGGCTGTTCAAGCAGAGCTGTTTTGTCACAAAAGCTGAATCCCAGGGGCTTTTCTTCAGGTATATAGTAAGGAATAATGTAAATTTCAGCAAGAATGCATTTAATTGAAGATTGGCAGAGAGAAGTCTCTAGGATAAAGATGTACAACCAAGTTAATATAGTAAAAATTCACAATGAAGAGAGAAAAATTAATAGTTACGATCTCTTGTGTGAGTGCCATGGTATGAAGGCAAAACGGCTCTAACTCTTAACCTTATCACAGCAGTCTAATCCTCATCAAAATTGCATTGATCATGTTTTCTGGCTTTTAAAAGGGCTCAGATTAGCATAACATCAGATTGTGGTCCAAGTACGATGAAATATGCGCACAGAGGGAACTAAACTACTGTGTATGAGAGCAATTGCTTATCTCTATTTTTAAATGTAATTTGATAAAGCTATAGTGAATTCCACAGCTAGGTATTGATAATCTGTACAAGATCTACCTCAGGCAGTAGGAAGGCTGAGCAATTACCTCCTCCTTCCAAGCCATCCCTAATCAGGTACCGTGTGAAGATACCTACTCATCTGCTGAAATAAAGATACATTCATTTTTGCAGTGTACACTATAAAACCAGAGACAAGCGCAGAGTGAAATCCTTATACCAAGGGATAATTCAAAACAGAGCCTCAAAGTCAGAAAAATGGAGAGACCAATATAAATAACTTGATTAAATGCTCACTGAACAACTTTAGAAGGACAAGAAAGGGAAAAAGCTCTTTTGTTTCCACATGAGATGAAAGGGGAAAATTCATCTTACATTGTTGTCAGGTTAAGATCATACAAAGGAACAGTATTTGATTGGGCTAAATCGCAGTAGTTTTTCCACAGAAAAGACCCTTTTTTCACACCTAAGCCAATTTCTTTTTCTGAAAAAGACAGTCAAGAGGGCACTGGTAAAGTATTTTGGCACAAAGACTGATATATCCTGACAGCAGCTGCTCAACCTGGAAGAGCTGGTCCCTTAAAGTGCAAGGATTTAGCTTTCCTACCAGCTGCCACATGCTTCGCTGTCATATGCTAGATCTTTGAATCAGTGTAAATAAGCCAATATGTTGTTAAACTGGCAGTGTCAAGTGCTTCCTTTTTACTGAATTTTCATAGGAAACATAAACAGGTTGGAAACACTAATGGCATCTTTGAGTTCTTGTTGAGGCCCAAAGTCAGGGCTGATCAGAGCTTAGGACACTGGAAACAGATAGCATGGTTTTGATCAGGCTATAAATTACATTAATCCCACATATGAAGTGCCTGGTCAACATATAAGCATCAATTCTTAGCAATAAATATTAAAGATTTATTTACATGAACACTGACCAAATCCCTAACGCCTCACTCTAGCAAAATCATATTGACTTTTTGGTCAGCATTTAAGAGAACATTAGAGAAACGCACTTGCAAGCTTTTTTAGATGAATGCATAGCCAGCCTGGAATGAATCCTGTATGAGCATTTCATTAGCAAATTTTTATTTAGTCCATTAATTTGCATAAATAATTGAGGCTCATTCCTTGCCATTTAGGACCTGATCTAAAGTCTTCTAAAGTCAACATTCAGATTTCCATTAACTTCTATGGAAGCTGGGCCTGCCACCTAAGCGGAAAGGATAATGAAAATGAAAATTATGTGCACTGAAAATTTTTAAGATATGATGAAATTAACCTCCAGCAGGGAAAAAAACTGTGATCCTCTCTGCTCTGATCTTTATCTTCATCTATGCACATCTTTTCCTTTGGGAAATCTCTTATAGTTGTAGCTATCTGTATTTTTTCAGTATTGAAACACAGTAGTTCCCCTTACGTATTGCAAGTTCACAAACAAATGAACTGCAAGGTCCTGTACATTTTGTTGGCGTGCTCTTCTTGCTATGTCACTCAAGAAGTTTGCACTGAATAAATTCAGCTCTGTTGGAAAAACAGCTTAAGTGCACTTAAATTCTAAGGGTAGTAAAATAAACAGTATGCTAATCCTCCAAATGCAAATAAAGGCTCAACATCCAAAACAGCCTCTATCTTCAGACACTTATATGGCAAAAGCACGCACAGCCCTTTGAAGTGCCAACACTCATGATATTTTGTTTGCATGATAAACCTCTCAAAAAAACTTTTCCTTACACAGACTACAATACAGCATGATGTATGGCTGTATGATTTCACTCTAGTATCCTGAAAATCCTGTATTTTTACTCATCTTGTAGCTCACTTAGCATTTATTAATTCCAATTTCATTTTCCTGGAGCTTCAGAATGGCATTCATAAGACTCACCTGTAGCTAAAACACTGCTGCTCCTAACTTGTGTGTTGTGAAATCCATCATGCTTTATAACCACTCCGACAAAACTTTTCTCTTGCAGTTATCATCCGATACAGCAGTAGAGGAACCAGTCAACTACTTCAGTTGTATTCAAGTATTAAAGAGACTAATCCTGGTAGTTTTTATGTATATACAAACCAATGTATTACTCAACCTATTAAAAGATACAAGTCATACCACTTCAGAAGTTGTAAGCAGTATTACCCAGAAGTTATACTCAGCTAAATCAAGCTTGTTTTAATAAATTCTTCTTCCATGAGGAAGGTGGTCTTTAATTAAATGAACAGAAAAGCCTTTCCAAATCATCTCTCGTACTTTCAATTATTTCAAAGTTATTATGAGACAAGTTTCCTTTTTGACTTTTTTTTTTAATAAGAAAGATAGATGTTAGTTTACCATGGTTGGTGATTCATGGGAGTGCAGCTAAATTAAAATTTCACAGTTGGTTTAGTCCAGTGTAACCTCAACTCTTTCATAACCATCTAGTGCAAATATAACCTCTATGCACAGAATATTATGCACCACACTCATGACAACAAAAAAGACTATAAGCAATTCAGTCTTTTTATAAACTCTCTACCAAATTGACTCTGCACTGTGTGCATCCTATATAGTTCCATTTCTTAGAGTCAAATTCTGTCACAGAGCAAGGTTTGTCGTGGTTTGTCAGTCCCTGCTCTGGAAGATGCTGAATGTTCCCCTGATGATACTGAAAAACTACATTTCATAGTATTGCTCAGCAATAACATCTTTAAAGTGCCTTATTTTTAAATTGCTATATGACTATCTTATCATGCTTCAGATCTATAAGAGGTGTAGGAACACCTCGTAGCTGATACAAGCTGTTTTTTAGGAGTAAGGAGGAAACTATTACTTTAATTCCATTCCATAGTCTGAGTAAATTGTGTTGAGAAAATTCCTAATCACTTCGTACCAATGGCACTTTTTCATTTCAGTTACACTGGCATTGAATTCACATGTAGAACCAGTATTTGGAGTACTTTTACAGCAGTTGAAAGTTCATTTTCACACCAGAGAGAAAGCCTTTATTCTGTATGGAACCAGATGATCTGCATATAGCAGAATAGGATGAAAGTAACAGTGCCAAGAGAGTAAGCAAACAGAGAAAAGAAATAAAAAAAAGGCAAAACCAACTTGTCCTCTGCCCTCCCTGAAAATAAAACAGAAAATATAAAAGGAAGAAAAAGCATCAGAGACAGATCTCAAATTTTGATAGTCTTTCAACAAGAGCATATTGTAAGTTTCCCAGTTTTTCCCAGTTTCTTTGTCCAGATTTCCCCATGCCTTGCAAATGATCAGGCTCAACTTCTTTGATCTTTACGTCTTGTTAAATTCTTAAAGCAACAAAAATTGGGCAGCCTTAATCACAAGTTTTCCAAATGCCATAAAATCCATTTATCAATACCAAATACCTTTTTATCTCAGCTCACCAGAAATCAGCAAGACCCACCAGCATCAGTGGTACTAGTGACTTATGCAAAGAACGAACATGGTCCACCATTCCCTAAATGTTTCACATATCTAATTAGGACAGATCTAAAAACCTAGAGTTCTTCTCCTAGAGCTGCTATTTCAGAACTCCCAAGCTGCCGCTCCCATCTGCTTGCACAGAGCAAGTGAATTTGGTTTTCCTGTTCATAAGATCTCTTATGGACTGTTTGGTTAGAAATTCACTTTAAGAGAGTTTCTTAACTTGACCCATGTTTAGCTTCTGAATTACTTGTCATATAATCCTTTTGTTTGTTCATATATTTGCATTATTTGCTCAGTTTATTCAGCACATTCTGACCATCTCCTTTCAATATGCCCAGCAAAAGATAATATTAACCTACTCTGAGTAAGACATTTGTGAAACATACTGAACTCTGGGATAACCATATTATGAATACACACTTTGTTTCCTACCAGCTACTTAAAGAAAGATTAAAGCAGGGCACCTGTTAGGAATGCAAAATGCAAACACCTCCTGGATAACTCTGCATCAGGGTGGTTTTGGTGGCTTTAGTATTTCTTTGTTTAGCTTTCTGGGAATTGGTCTGTTTTAACTGCAGCTGTGGCATTCTTAAGACCAAAGAAATGATGCCGAATATATGTATTTCCCCATTTTCATCAGTTCTTGAGCATCATCACCTGAAGCTGCCAACATGAGAGAATAGGGATTTAGCGTAAGTCATGTATGTTCATCTCTGATTTTACATGCTTTCTACATGAAACATCAGATCCAGAACAATTTCTTCATCTTGTCATGTAAGTGGATACTCCATATCATAAAAACTGGCAGACAAACCTTTCCTGGTCAGTTAATATAAACCACCATAAACTGCTGGATCTACCATCAAGGATACTACAAGCAGCAAGGAAGACAGCCTCCCATTCTTACTCCCTGCTATCCCTTACCAGCACAAGTATGCCCATGATAGGGAAGGGTCAATTTGCCCAACATTTCATTATGAGGATATGAGAACTCAACAATTAGGAAAGTCTTGACCTTCCCAATGTAGGCAGCTTGATGAAAAGGTAATGCCTCAGGTCCTCATTCTCCACTCTTCATCTTACCTCTGGGAGCTGGCTCTTAGTGCTCACTACACTAAGTAGAGGAGTTCTTCCTGGAGAAAGGTTTGCAATTTAAAACTTCAGATGATTACAGCAAGAAGAAATCTAAGTGACTTAAATGAATTGCACAGATTTAAGACTAGAAAGTTAATAAAACCTGACAGATGTCTTGCCAAACTGTAGAAAACTTTTACAATACATATATATAATTTTCAGAATAAATTATGGTTTCTATAAAGCATGAAGTTATTAAAGGTGTAATGTCAGATGATAGGATGGACTACAGACTGCTTGAATCAGGAGCAGACATGCCAGACTAACATGCTCAGTGCTGAAGAAAACTTCTCAGATAAGTAGATCAAAGAACATTTCTGTCAACCTTTTCAACAGTCGTGTTAATCTGAGAATGACTACTGATGTTCCTCTATTTTCCAGATTCTTTTTCTCTCATTATAAGAGTTCTTAGATACAAAGAAAAATTTTCAGAGGGTAAAACTGCAGAAAACTGCAGCAAGTGATCAGTGTCATGCACAGAGACAATGAAGAAACAGAAGGTGAGCTTGTTACAGTGACAGATTTTACAAAATTAAATGACAAAAATAAGGACTAATCTTGCACTGTGTTCATTCCAGCTGTTTACATATGTTAGAAACTATATCAAAATCAGTCATTCATCTGTAGCACTGCATGCAAAACCCAGAAAAAAATAACAGATATTCAAATTCCCTCAGAAATAATTTTACTTTGGATATACCCAGCCTAAAAGTGGAAGCATTCTAGAATCATGTAGAAAGCTAGAATAATTGCTACTTCTTTACCAGATCCAAGCCCTGAAGCTAATGGACTTGTTTCCTTATTTAGAGTTGTCATAGCTGGATGTTTCTTGGTAGCCCCATTTGTAGAAGCCTTTTACTATAAAACACTGTAAATAATTAACTAATTTGAAAACAATTACCCTGTCACCCAGACTAGTATCAGCGACATCCCAGATGTTTTGTTTTTACAGTCACAGTCATAAGACAGTAATAGCTAGCTCTTATATAGAGCTTCAGTAGTGCCTCACTAGAGCTTAAGGTGATTTATAAGAGACCTTAGTACCATTTTCCACATCTTGATATGTGGAATACAAGGTAACAGATCCTGCAAACACCAGAGGAAGTCATCCCTAACTCCTAGAGCAAACCCTATACCAGGTTATATCAACTTCTAAAGGCAGTGTAGTGGGATTGCTAATTAAAAGCAAGTACAAGAATGTTATTTTCCTTCAGTTTTTAAAGAAAATGTCTCTAAACTCTAACAGGGAATAGTGCCTGTCTTTTTTTTTTTCCATTCAGAATTCAGTTTTTAAACCAGTTGATGCTTACATCAGCAACGTCTTGCTCTGTCTCAGCCAAAGAAGCTGAGAACAGAAAACAGCATCCTATCTTCCATAGCTGCCAGGTACCCTTATTTATCCATCCCTGAGAAGCAAAGCTATACCAGCTTGACTACCATATACTCACTGTAGCATACACTGACATTCACACCTGGTACCCAGCATTCAATTAGTCAATCATTGGTAGTGAATTTATGGCAGCAAGGTCAAAAGCCAAGTTTGAGCAGGTATTAGTGGATTTGGCATATGAACTGTGCAAGAGATGCCAAGAAACCATTGAGATAAACTGTCAAATGAGCAGTTAGACAGGAGAAAAAAGCCTATTAAGGTTGTTGCTGGTGGGAGTGCAGCAGAGCCAACTGCTCCTAGTGTGAGCATCAGAAGTGAGCCTGCAACAGGATTTGCAAACTTGTGGTTTGTCAACATTTGTTAATAAATAGCATACCATTACCACTAGAGCTAAGCAAACCACACACAGAGGCTCACGCTTGCAGCTATGCTGCAATGGAATTGCATCCTGCATTTGGTACAAGAATTCACCTTACCTCCAATGCCCAGAGCTTTTCCTGGGGAACAGCAGCCCCCATTCTGCTTGAGAAAGTGTGTGATGTGAAAGCAGAGAGGGCTTTTTCCTCTATGTGCAGCACGTCAGGTAGCAAACCACATTGATATAGATGAGACCTGCTGCATGGTACTAACCTCTATATTGTAAGGCAGAACTGGAAGAAACCCTTGACTGAGAGCTGCCTCTGAATCTTTACTCATTATAGCATTAGCTCCTGTTTGCTATATGTTTTTTTCTTTTTCACAAATATAAATGATTTTTTTACTGCATACCTGCCGTCCTGCCCCTAGTCCTCTTTCCTATGTTCTCATCTCTTTCACACTGGTTCTGAGCAGTCAGACTTTTGCACAAAATGTACCTCTAGGCTTGGCACTAGAAATTACAGGGAAAAAGAGGGCTTACTTTCTCGTGAGACAAGGTTGAGAAGTTCTTTTCCTCAAGAACACCTTCTAACCAAGCAGTCAAGAGAAGATGGTCCAGAGACCGAAGAGTCAGGTGAGCTAAAGCTTGTGGGAAATAAGGCTATGACAGATTTTGCTTAACAGCTTCCTGCTTAGGTACAGCAACTCACTAAAGAGCCAAAAGCTGCCCAGTCATGGTGCAGATGATAAACATTGAAGCTGATTACCCAAGTCAAACCCACAAAAAAGCTGCTGCCACGAATTAAGACATTTGCAAGCTCACTAATAGCTTGCATTTTACTTATGCATTTCAACAGGTTTCCCAGTGAGAACCATCAATTCTCAAAGATTTCGCAGCAGCTCCACAGAATTATCCCTACAAAGACACAAAGTTCTAATTTCTAAGAAAAACTCTCCAGCAAAGAGTGACGCAATCGTCTCCACTTTCCTTTTTCACAGAGTACATGTTTCTGAATAATGTATTTGGATCTAATTGTTAATAACTGCAGCTTGTAGCAGACAAGCTGTGGAATTCTGTCATTTTGCCACTTGAGAGTGTTATTTATATGGTATCTCCATTTGACCTATATTCATTAAAATTACAAGTTAATGGAGGCTGACAGCACTAAAGCAGTCTGACCCCCAATGTATCTGCCAGAGATGCATCCCATGTCATACAACAGAATAAAGGGTCAGGCTTGTAAGTACCACAGAATAACATGCAAATGGCATAAAACCCTCATTTTTGAAACTAGACTAAGTGCTATAGCAAAAGTTTGTTTACCTGAGGCATAAGTGATGGCACAAGGTCCAAGAAAACATTGGAAAGGAATATGTAGTGAAATCATTATTTTTGTAATGATTACAAGGAGAATAAAGTGCAATTATACTTAGTCTATTAGTTAAGATGCCTACAAAGCATTGAAAAGTAATTAGCTAGACTCTCATTTCTTTTTTGTTCATTAACAGTATCTTTCCAGGTAGGTATTTGCCTAGTTCTCACAAAAAAGGGGAACAAAAAGAGTGTAAATGGCTTCTAGCAAGATTCTCATCCACCATAGCCAGTTTCCTGGGTCTTTCTCTAGAGAAGAATCCCCCTCTTTTACAACTTGCATGCAGACAGGGGCTCCTTAAACCCGCCAGTGAAGGAGTTCAGAGGTCTGTCATAGCTCAATCTCCCCATTTTTCAAAGGCTTGCAGGGCTTTAAAAATTAAAAAAGACTGTAGCTTAGATCATTTAAGCTACAGAACTGTCAAAATTAGGCATGCAGCTTCATGAGACTGTCAGAAGAAAGAAGCAGGCTTCTAATTTAGATGCTTTCATTTGCCTACGAAAGGTTCAATTGCCATCAGAAAGCTTAGCTATCTAGCTTACTCTCTTAAATCTGGATAGTATGAATACATCTCCTTCTCCTGTCTTGCTCTCAAAGCTGTCTTTTAGTCACTAATTGGTAAGCACCAGAAGAGAACAAAACAGGAAACACCAGTAGCAGCTCTGCCTGTGAATTAATGCATGAGAAGTAACATGAATATATTCAAGAGATTCAGATTCAGAGTCAGTATCAATGTTTCATACTAAGCTTGCTTAGACTGATCTAATACGTCAACAAGCTTTCTGGGATTTGCCTTTTTGTTTGTTGTTTATACAATTAGTTGTAGGTCACCTGTGTCAGGGCTTGCCGTCACACATTCAGGAAAACAAGGTGCTTGGTGACAGCCAGCATGGCTTCACTAAGAGGAAATCCTGCCTGACCAATCTGGTGGCCTTCTATGA